>LBNU01038486.1:2318-28460 GCA_014162995.1 Artemisia annua | reverse complement strand
ATATATATATATATATATATATATATATATATATATATATATATATATATATATATATATATATATATATATATATATATATATATATATATATATATATATATATATATATATATATATATATATATATATATATATATATATATATATATATATATATATATATATATATATATATATATATATATATATATATATAGTGTTCGGTTCAAGAGAAAAGTGCATTTCGGTAGAAAAGTAGAAAATAACTGTGATGCACTAAAATTTTTAACTGTGATGCACCAATTTTTATTTTAGTGCATCACAGTTAAAAGAAAAAAAAAGTGCATCACTGTGTTTATTTTAGTGCATCACAGTTATTTTCTACTTTTCTACCGAAATACACTTTTCTCTAGAACCCTACCATATATATATATATATATATGTCATTAGCAGCCATGTCATCAGTAGTGTCCACCTTGGCAATTAGTGATATAATAATTTAAAATTTTTGAAAATAATTAAAAATTTACATGCATAAGATTCGAACCTTAATCCTCACACATATGAATGAAGCCCCTAACCAATAGACTAAACCAGTTTTTTAAAATATATGTTCCAAAAATACATGTATAAAGAATGTCCCCTAACCTAAAACATATTAATGGCCCATTTACTTCTAATCTACAATTTTTAAATTTCATATATTCATACAGGCTTCTAAATAACATTCGGCTTCTAAATAACAAACCCTAAATCACATATTACGTACGCCTTCTAATGATAAACTTCTTTCAATTCTTTATACGAGTACATTAGGGTTTTTCATTATCGTTTATTTTTCAATTATATGCGATTTTTTTTCTCACGATTATAATTTGTGTTTTACTGATTTGTGGTTGTAGATGTCCACATCTCAGCAATATGATATTCATTATTCGTGCTTCATCAAATCTTGGCAAGGCAAGAGTGGGAAAAACATGCATGCAGACTAAAGAGAAAGACTAATGATAGGTATCGAAACTTCCAAAAGGTTTCATACTATCAAGGACCACTCAGATCATCTTTTCTCAGCACACAGTTTCGCAACAAAGCAGGTAAGTCCCTACCTCTGTGTGTTTTTACTGGATTATCTTAGGTACTACAATGAAGTGGTAGACATCTTGATTTATGCATATTGAAAGGCATGGTTTCTATTAGTGAATTTTAGCTTGACTAATCTATACACTTATTGATTTATATATGATATTATCGTGTATGGTTGAGTTTCAGTTTTCTGTTTATAAACTATAACGTCAACGTTTCTTGTGATTTTTTGAATGTTTTGTGGGTTATCCTATATCAGGTGTTTGAATCATTGTGGCAGCTCTCTAAGTTGCGTTGCAACGATGGACTTCGTATGAGAATCAGGTATAATATTACATGAAACGTACTTACATGTATTACTTGGTTGTATTAGCTGTAGGTGTATAATATTAATGCATTTACATGGGTAGCTTTAATATTGTATTTATGAAATGCAACGCCATTCTCACCAGGCACTTATCCAATTTTTACCATCTAGGTATGGCGAGATTGTTAACGTCAATTTGGTTAGAGACAAAGGTACCGGAAAATCAATAGGCTTTGCTTCAGTTGCATATGAGGATCAAAGAAGTACCATTCTTGCAGTCGGCCAGTTTCTTGATCCATCTGATTTCATATTTACATAAATATATCAATTAGAAACTGAAATATTGATTATTACAGACAATTTGAATGGTGCATAAGTTTCTGGCCATATAATAAGAGTTTGGCTCGAAAGCCTGATGCATTCAGGTTCTATTACCGGTACACTTGCTCTTCATCCTAATATTATAGCCATTGCTGAAGACGTAATTAACCGAACTTTTTTGCTTTAGAATCTTAAAAGTGCCAAATATAAAGATTTTTGGGTTAATTGACCAGGCTATACTTTATCCTGGATTGTGTGAACCTACTTCTCAAGGCGTGCTGGGATTCGCTTCAAAGGATACTAAAAGAATCATCCAGACTTTTTGAGAGCATGGTAGTGGTTGGATTTCAGTCAAAACATCACATTCAGCCACAACGGTAATATAGATAGAAATTTCGGTAAGGAACTTTGTATTTAGTATATATTGCATCCTGATTTCCTATCTTGAAAACTTTACATGGATCTAATTATTGAAACTATTGGTAGCTATATATATATATGGCTGTGAAAACGAAAAGATCAAGGAAGATTAATTCAGCATCTCAAGGGAGCATAGTTGAGCCAACAATAAAAAATGTAGGTAAGTTGAACATGTTTTGTAAATTCAGCAGCACAAGGGAACAACCTGTGATTCATAATCAAAAAAGAACCAAATCAACTCTTTAATTAGTAGATGGGTTGACATTACCACATTTAGCTTGCATGTTTCATATAAATATAGTCATACTAGCATGAGGCATCTTTTGACATGACTGGTGCATTTGCCTTTTTATTCAATATTGGCTTTTATTAATTGCTCACAGGTTCAATTTTTCATAGTTTGGTGGTCATGAATTTGATTTGGTTTCTGTGTTTATAAAGAACAAGCTCATTTGACAATTCAGTTTTAATGTGTGGGCTTGATGATTTTGATTATGTGTGGGCTTATTAGTTACTACTTTTGCATTACTGTGGAAACCACTAGACGCAAAATGGTGTTTCTTTTATCCAAGTTACAGTAAGGTATTTCTACATTTTGAATTTGATTATGTGAAATTGAAGCATAGTTTTGATGATGTGAAAGAGGCAACTGATTCCATTTTGAACCAAGTAAGAAAAGTCCACTCATCACTTCTGCTTAAACTTTTGGTATCATATGTAAACAGGGGAATTCAGATGAAACACGTGACAATTCCAGCCATTCAGAAAACCAAATAGGTTTGCATCTTTTTAAGTTGCAATCCCACACAAGTATGATGGTTTTTTCAAGTGTTTTTTTTCCTAATGTAAAATTGGATCTGGGACTAATTGTTGGGACACATTAACATGTGGTGCAGTCCATTCGATTGGATCAGATCTCACACAAGTATGATGGTTTTTTTAAGTGTTTTTTTTCCTAAAGCTCCATTATGATTTTAGGTGTGTTTCTTCATGTAACAGATGCATTTAGTTTCTGTGTAAACGGGAAGAGCAAGTATCCATCCAGTAATTCAATTAAGCCCCTAGGCATGTAAAGCTATCAGTATCTCTTTAACCGGGATCGGGCATTGCAAGAAGTGTAAAGGAAAAGCCACAAAATATGATGATGAAGGAGCGGGATCTGTATTTTTGCAAGCTGAGGTATGTATATAAATTTGGCATACACATATCAGGTTAGATCGACTTGATTAATTGCTTTTACTAAGTTGTTATTAAGTTTTAGAAATTTTAACGAATTAGATAATAGTTTGACTATCTTTGAAATGCAGTATTGAGAGGTGCTCTCTTGATCTGCTTTATGGCGTGTGTGATATCTCGAATGCCAAAGTTATTTTTCAAGAGTTATTGCAGGTACTAATGTGAAAAATATAACTTTAAAGGAGCCAACAGAAACAAAAAAAATGCATAACCAAACACACTGGTCTGCAACATTCTGAAACTCAGTGATAGAAAGGAAACTGCATCACAACCAACCGATATACTTAGCTTATACACCGACACGTCCGACGATCCTGGAACCACTGTTGCCACTCTATAGTTTTCCTATTTGACCTTCCAGAATTGGAAAACCATTCCCTAGCCCACTAACATAAAAGATACACACAGATAAAGGACCATTAATTGTATGATTGAAATCTTAGCTATACACTCCATCTCATAAGTTCTTTATGCTGGTCTAATTTTCAACCACGCTGAAAGCGGCACACGATTTTAGATATAGGCTACATTTATAGGGGTTGAATCTATAGATACATAGTTATATCAACATGCATACAACATGGTCCTGACCTATAACTATCGAGTTGTATTATGTTACCATATATTAAATGCAAGAGCTACATAATCATCCGTCTTTTATTGATTTTAATTTTATTTATGCTTTTTTGTTATATAATTAAAGTTAGAAAGTGTTTTTTGTTAAATTCTCATTATACTTTAGGTTTTCTGCCATGCTCTATCTTTATGGCAACTTGGCATGAATTATTAAGCTTTGTCAGTGGTGAGGATTCTAGCTGCACGTGCTAAATCATTAGAACCGAGATTGGCTTCAACATCTATAAGTTTCATCAAACAATATTGATGTATAAATGAGTAAGTTCTATAAAGTATTACAACTACATTGTAAAAGGTGCAATTATAGAAGTGTGTTACCTTTTGGCGCAATTAACCTGCATGACGTACTTCCACAATACTTGCTTCTTTAAGTTTGTCTTTCAAGATTGTTAAATTTGTTAGAGTAAATCAGTATGTGACAACTTTTTTTTTTCTCTTAAGATTGCAGGTTTTATGTCACATCTAATTGGAGTGCAACATGGTCTAAAGAGGTTGAGAGTTTAGCGAGGCAGTTCTTACGTACTCCATTGAAGGTGTTACTATTCTGCATCCTTATGATCCACATATGAAATTATTTGTTCTTATGTTATGTGGCATACACCTTTAATCAGATTGGTTATTTTATTCTTTATAAATTCAAACTCTTTAGGTTATTACTGGATCCCCCGTTTACAAAGGAAACCAGTCAATTAACATGTTATAGAAGTGGTGACAGATGCGGAGAAGTAAACAAGGTATGAAGAAGTAATTTTTTTAATAATCAAACATATAGTTTGGGAAATTGATCTTTAACTACCACTTTGTTTATTTTTTGTAGGCTTATCAGACTGCTCAAGGAAATGATGTACGAAAGCTACACGGTTTTATTGTAAGTATTTTACTTGGTATATACACGGTTTCATATTACCCAAGTATAACATGGAAATTTAACTAATTTGTATAACTTTTAAGTTTATTGTAACAGTTGATGGTTCTGGTCACAACGTGGTTGGGTTTAGGTAAGATCACATGCACACTCTTACATACCATTTTAAGTTTAAGTAAGTAGACTAAGAAGCGTGTTATGTGTTGTTAATCTTTTCTCTATGATTAGATATGTCAACTTCATGATTGTGATTGTTGGTTTATCAGAAAAAAGTGGATTTCACTCAACCATGCAGGTTTTTCGAAACTGAAACTAGAAGCTTATTCATGTGATAATCAACTTCAAATGAAAGTGAGCCATAAGATTACATTTTTTTGTACACTATAAAGTCTAAACTTTTCTTTGATTAGAGACATTCATATCCAATATACGCTTTTAAGTATTATGATGCGCTTTTAATTATTAAGACATCAAAAGTTGTACACCATCTATCTGTAACACATAGAACCTCTTATATCATTTTGTTCAAATATTTAACTGTATACCCTTGAACTATTTATGTCAAATCAGCCCATGAACCCTTTCTGTCCAAACAACCCCTTAAAGATTATTCATGTCCAGCCAACCCATAAAGGTGTTACAGTCCAAACAGAGAGAACAAAAGTGTATTTGTCCAAACAACTCTTTAAGGACTTTTTTGCCCATACAAACCCTTAGAAGTGTTTATGTCCAAAGAATCTTTAAATCAGCTTCCAGCAAGTTTTTTTTGTGCAGGTTTATGAAGTAACTTTTGTGCATTATAGCAATTTGTTTGCTAAAAAATAGATTATTTATTTATAAGAGGACTTTGTTTCCGTGATTTGCAGAAGTAAGAAAATGAAAGTTGGAATGAAGGTGCTTATTCTTCATCCACCTACCATTTCAGCAATAGGACATTCAAGGCAGAAAAGCAATTGCAGGAAAATTGAGGAGATGTAACATCAAAGTAAGCATTCGAATTTTTCCATTACTATAGTGTTCCAGGTTACTTTAGTGTTCCAGATGTTGTTGCTCTTATGTTTCCTCTTTTCTCACCTATTACTCGATCTGTAATCCCTGTTCTGTTGCTATTATATAGAAACTTGGTTTACCATTTCTTTACTTTGATACCCTTTTTTTAGGTTACCATGAGTTCAAATTTATTATAGATGGAGTGGCTGCATGAAGAGTCCATATGATGGTGGTGTACATGTTTAGCAAAAGAGAACTACTTCTTGAGGGATTTTAGGACCATTAAAAAGTTAACACTGTTTATTTTCATAACTCTTTAACCAATTATGGGTGACAATTTTTCAATACTTTGGACGTGTCCGGCTTCTAAAATAATGGGCGTGTCATAGTGGTTCTTGAGGTGAATGACCAAATCACTTTAGAAACTAACTAGCCTGTCTTCCTCCTGCATATGGAGGTAGAAGCTATTGTGCATTAGATGTCAAATAAGTGAATAAGTGCAAGAGTCCATAATGACAGTAGAAGCTATTTAGTTTAAGTTTCGTTTGTTGTATTTATGTATTGTGTACTATGTAATCCTCTTTGAATTTTCTAAATCGCTAATGTATTAAACATGATTGTATTTATATGAATTTATGTGTTTATTGAGTTGCACTAGACACTTATGAGTTCAAATTTCCCAAACACTTGATGCAAAGATTGTCAACAAACCATTTAACGAATTAACGAATACATATAAATTAACTTTTTGGAGCATAATATAGAAGTAGCTTGTCCAACGAATGGGCCATGAAACTATGTTGATATATCCAACTAAAAGAGTTGTTTGGGATTTCTAACTAAAAAAAATTGTCTTCGTATTGTGTTGCTAATGCGAATTTTGTTGGTGAACTAAAGGCGTTTTCAATAAGTTACTACAAAAATGCTTTTCTTTGATAGCTATACTAAACAATTAGCCATGGCTTTCTTATATTTACTATACCGAATGAATTATGGGATTTATTTACACTCCTCCAACTACCGACTATGAGTTCTACCTATTTTACAATAATGACATTTCGTAGCGTAATTATATACAAAAATGACAGTTCCTATTAGTTGACTTGATTTCAGATAACTGTAACCTGGACCGGTGGATATGGAATCATTGAAGCTCAAATTATAGCATGGCTAAATGAAATATTATAGCATAGCTAAATGAAATATTAGCACCTGATGTTGTTAATCAAGAAGGAACATAGAAGAAAACACTTAACAACCACTCTCATAAGCTCATTTAAATATTACCATGGGATATTCGTAATAGTTGATGTTAGAAAAAAATCCTCATGGAAATGTGCAGGTAGTTCTGAACTTGGTTCTTATCAANCGCTACTGGTACAAAAGGTACGTCCTTACCCAGGATGCAGCATGCGGAATCCACCTTCACTAATGTGAGACAATCACAATCGCAATCCCAGCTGTCGCATTTGGGCTGCGCAGTATGGTCCATCCCATGTGCGCACAAGTTGCGGACACATGGGTCATGACGTTATGGTTGATTGGGCCTACGCGGCCATGAACAGAACTTAGCATAACATAGTCACGCACTATGTCATACTAAACTTGGGGGGCTTGTGGACGTATAGTCCGGACTGGACCCTACATGGGCCAGGCCCGCGCAGACAGCGGCCCACTCTACGCCTAAACCCTAATCCATGCTTATAAATACATGGATGGGATCCCTTTATTCAGCAGATTACAACAGGTTATCCTAAACCTAATAACTATCATATGCTACAACGCATCGATACTAACTTAACCGTCGGAGGTGGATCCCGGGGCTACGGCCTCGGGTCCACTCCTAACGGGTTTTCGTTGTTGACAGGTCTAATAGGGCTCGAGAAGGCGACTAACGGCCCAAGGAGAGTCGTTGAATCAGTCCGCGCCAGATTATGCATCAACAAGTGGCGCCATCCGTGGGACCACTACGATAAGTTTTGTGCTCTCACATCACCGGAAAGCAACCATTGAGTTCAAAAGCCGGTACCTCTTTACCAATATATTTTTTAATCGTATACCTATCTGCTAGTGCACGACACACAGATACAAAAAAATAATAATAATAATAATATACGATGCACAGTGCCATGCGTACTGTTTAATAATATATCTAAAATATTAGTATCTAGCCATGGGTTCTTTAAGCTAATACTAGAATGCGTACTGTATTTGTTTTTATTAGTATCTATCCATGTATATGTCAACTTCGACATATCTAACATATCTTGTGCATATCTTTTAAATTGGGAAGATATCCCAACAATATCTTTTAAATCGATAAGATATACTTTAAATATTTAAAAGATTTTACATAAATCTTTTAAACTTGGTAAACACGATTTTACCTATAGCCACGCGCCAAGTCCGCACGATCGGACCTANAGAAAAAAAATATATCTCAATATTTTTGTGCATATCTTTTAAATTGGGAAGATATCCCAATAATATCTTTTAAATCGATAAGATATACTTTAAATATTTAAAAGATTTTACATAAATCTTCTAATTTGGTAAACACGATTTTACCTATAGCCACGCGCCAAGTCCGCACGATCGGACCTATTTTATCTTTTAGCCGCGAACAACGCAGTCACGATAAATCTACCCGCTTTAGGCCATGCGTACGAAATCTTTGCAGATTGGCGCCATGAGCACACTGTTACATACAGGCACCACGATGCTAAGTCGATCGCCATGAGCGCACGCAGACAAAAGCCGTGGTCAACTGCGATCATCCACAAACGTTAGAGTCTATGCGGTCACGATGAATCTATCTGTATTTGTGCGTGCGAAAATAATAATATTAGTCGCGGTCACGGTACATCCATCCGCGCCATTGTTTTTATAAAAAAGAAAATAAAACAATTAATCGCCATGAGCGCACTATAGATTAGCTATGTGCTACTTCTACTTTTTTATATGTAGTTATAAAACCTCACGATAGGTGTAATTCGCACAGCGAAAATTTCTCTTATATGCTATGTGCTATACTATGCTTCACGCTATTTATATTTTATTTTATTAAGTTTTATATGTTGCGACTCGCGGCATATACTTCTAATATTTGCATTAAGTGTTTTTCAGGATTTGCATAACTAAGTTTAATGCTCCTACACGAGTAGCACCATCAAACTTGGGGGGCTACCAGGGTACATAATACCATTGTTTGCGCACATCATACGCAGGCGTATTTGAAAGCAAATCGTACGTAAGAGGTATTGCAAGCCCAGTACAAAGACGAATTTAAATATTCGCGCCACCTTGTTGCAGGGGAGACGTCCGCTGTCGGCTATAAAGACGAATGTTATGTTCGCACCTTGTCGCGGACAACGCGCACCTTTACCGCGCACAGCGCGCACTTCTGCCACAGAAGCACGTCTTCTGTCGCACCATGCTACATCGCTACTGGTACAAAAGGTACGCCCTTACCCAGGATGCAGCATACAGGAATCCACCTTCACCACGGACACCTTCACCATTGTGAGACAATCACAATCGCAGTCCCAGTGCGCACTGTCGCATGTGGACTACGCAGTATGGTTCGTCCCATCTGCGCACACATGAGTCATGCCGTTATGGTTGATTGGACCTACGCGGCCATGAACAGAACTTAAGTCTAGCATAACATAGCCACGCACTATGTCACACTAGACTTGGGGGGCTTGTAGACGCATAGTCTGGACTAGGCCAGGAATGGGCTAGGCCCGGCGACAGCGGCCCACTCTACACCTAAAACCCTAATCCATGCCTTATAAATACATGGATGGGATCCCTTTATTCAGCAGATTATAACAGGTTACCCTAAACCTCACTCATATATGCTACATCGCATCAATGACTAACTTGACCGTCGGAGGTGGATCCCGGGGCTACGGCCTCGGGTCCACTCCTAACGGGTTCTCTTTGTTGACAGGTCTAATAGGGCTCGAGAAGACGACTAACGGCCCAAGGAGAGTCGTTGAATCAGCCCGCACCAGATTATGCATCAACAATACGTATACTAGTTTTAATGAAATATTTCCTAAGTGGAAATGAAGATATTATAACCGATTCAATATTTTGGGTCGGTTAATTCGCTTTTCTTATATTAAACGGGTTGCTTTTCGATTACTTGGCGTATTGACAAAAGCTAACTAGGACCCTACTAAACTGTTAAGTCGTGTATTGTTTTGTGATTGACAATGAAATTTAGATATATAAACATTAATAACCAATGAATGGGTTTGGCCCAATATACTTTTAATAATATCTAGATACAGCCTCTTGCAATTAGAGCGGGAGGAGTACGCCGAACGCGCTCAAACTGACGTGAAAGTCTTCAAGTAATGCAAATAGAATACCTTTGATAAAAATGTCGACGTACAAAGTTTAGTATAAGCCTTATACTCTAAATGATATCTAATAACTATGACAATATTTCAACTTTATACTCACACAGTGTCACTAACAAATATGAATACAGTGACACCTTTTTACGTGTCACAAACTTTGAATAAATGTCAATTTATTTATGGCAATGATTTGAGTAAAACATAGAAAAGATGTTGGATTGTTAGTATATTGCATCTTAAGTAGCTATGACCTTCAATTCTCCATGAGGACTACTCATGTTTGTTGGGAACAATTATATATAACAAGACATTTGTATAACAAAAAACATTGGGTTGAATTTGTTTTTTCACCCATCCTTTATACATATAGGTATAATTGCCATGATGTGTAATTTCAATATAATGAAATACTCTAGTCATCAACATCTAAAATCTAGAATTCCTTCCCCAAAATATCCAACATATCAGACAAAATTGGATATGACAAATATCTAGAGGATCAATATATGGTTCCTAATACTTTAGTCCCTAGCTAGAAAAATATAGGTGATGCCATGGCTTTTTTATGTGAAAGGTGACTTCTTCGAGTGTCACAACGGGTGCCATTGCGGCGAGATTGGCGGAACTGTTGTATCATTTTCTTGGTTGATATCTCGAGTTCTTTTATATCGTCTATGTATATTTGTCTGTTCCTGCACTCTTCACTACAAAAACCTTGATCCCCTCTGCATATACATACCAAACATATATTGATCAGTTACATATATTAAACACTTAACTAAATACTTAACCACCACCATATTAAAGTGCCCTAGTGGTAAGAAAATTCACTAGGTACATATTATAATTGGCAGGGAAAGGGTCAGAAACGGTTACAGAGATACCGTATTAGGTATATATCTGAGTCAAAGACTCGTCCTGCCGTGTAAATTAATGAAACAGTGAAAAGGTAGGTACCTGTACATGTAGACATCTTTGTTAGGGGAAAGATGTTTGTGACAAAGAAAGCAAGATTTAAGGAAACAAGAATTGGAAGAAGAAGAAGATGGAATTTGATTCCTTTGAAAAATTGTTTGTTTTGAATTGCTAGTTTTATAAGTGACAGTAGTAAGGATCTTTAAGCCAACAACAGCTTTTGATTCCAGTGAAGCTATGTTGTTGTTAGTGGTGTTCTCAACTAGTTTGAAGGGACAGATCCATAACTTAGCCATGGATATCATTCTAGCTAGCTAGTTTATATATATGATGTTTATATATGAAGGAAAGAGATAAGAGAGAGTTGATGAGTGATGATCCAAGGGGTATTTAAAGAGTGAGTGAAGTAGATGATACATTATGTTAGGTATGGCCCTCAAACCCATTATAAAAATCAAGTGATGAAAAGAGAACATGTTTAGCATATGCTGCTTTACTCTTTTTACTCTTTTGTCTTGTTTTCTTGTGTTGTTAAAGCTTACTTACGTGGAAGGAACAATGACACACTATACATGGCACAGTAAAAACACGTTTGAGAAAGATGATTTCTATAGGGCAGTTCCATTTTTGGATACTCACCAAAATTTGGAACTCAGGTCACTATTGAACTAATCAAATGACTAGCCTTAACATACTCAGGAAAGGTGTAAGGTTCAAATCTTACTATGTAAACAATTTTGTGGTGGTTATTAGGGAAATGTTTAAAACCGTCGTGCGGATAATTCGGTTTGGCCGCATACATCTGAATTAAAGCATCAACCTCCTCAGATAACCTAAACAGGGAAACCTCTTCCATTTCCGTTCTTGTTTATCAAACCATATACACTTGTTTAATGAAGACATTCAAGTTAGAAATTGTTTATTTCATGTTATTTACGTATTAAACAGATACGAGTATATAATTTAATTGAACGAAAGCCACAAAGAAAACTTTAAATTTCGAGCATTTCCGCCTATTGCTGTAAGTCCCGGTTTGGCGACATGGCGTGGAGGATCAAAAGTTTTGTAGTCATGCTCCCATTGTTTTCATTATAGCTAGTTGTTTTTGGTGATGATAAAGACTTGCTTGGTCTTAAAAATGCAATAGATACTTATGGCATGAATGCTTTAGAGCCATTTACATACAAGTTAGGATATCCACGTGCATATTCGTTTGGCTCAATTTTTCTATACCCCGAAAATAATGTTCTAGCTCATGAGTATTTGATTATCATTTGATATTTTTTACCCCCAAAATAATGTACAAAACTTAGCATATACATGATATTTCCACATAATCAGTTTTAGCTAGAATTAATGCTAAACATGTTTTAGTCATTGTCGAATTTAACTGATTACTATATATATTTATAACGCGTAAAAACTATAAAATTAAGGAAAGTGAATTGATAAAAGAGTGTAGAATTGAAATTTATATGAAACGCGTATATTTCATAAAATATTTGTTTGACAAATATGGATCGATGGGGACCCACTTCATAAAAAAGTATCAAAACGTGGAAGTCGTGATCACTCTTGGAAAGATTCATAAAATTATTAAATGTATTTCCAACTCATCGTTTCATTATTAACTCTTGAAAACATTAAATTAAAGTGAATATAAGAACAACACCAACAAAAAGGCATAGCGTACATATGTTTCAATGCATGCTTTTGAAGCAATTATTTAATAGTTAATATTAACTTATTGAGTTGAGATTCATACAATCATACAGTATTATGATCGAATATTTAATCTTGTGAAGTCTTTTTCTTTTGTTTATTTATACATTTTGATGATTTGATGATCATATAAATATGCTTTTTCTTTTATATTTATTCTAACTAATTAAAGACTATGTAATCTTGTAAAGTCTATTTCTTTCTTAATACATTTTGATGAATTGATGACCATATAAATCTGCTTTTTTCTTTTATATACAATACATTTGATGACCATAAAAATCTGCCTTTTTCTTTTATATAAATCTATTTCTTTCTTAATACCTTGTAAAGTCTATTTCTTTTGTTTCTTAATACATGAGTTGAGATCCATGAATAACCCATACATGCAATAGAACCTATCAACCAATCATAACCACCCATTTATATTTTTCACATTTTTTTTCAAAACAACACATCTATACTACCTATAAAGCAAATTTGGTCAAACTTGAAATGTGAAATTTTCAAAAAATCTTGAATTTTCAAGAATGGTCAAATGAAAGATAAAAGTTAAATATAATTAATACTCTTATCAAAACACCCCATTACTTAAAATTACAATTATTTATTCACATTGTACAACCAATTAAAAACATATCTATCAAATTAAATACAACCAATTAAAACACAAACCGGGTTGACCTGGGACGCTTCAAACCCGACGGGTTGACCCAATTTAATTTGACCCATTTCCGACCCAACCTAGCAAGTTTACCCGGTTTAAATCGACCCATTTTTCGACCAGAACGGTTCAACCGGTTGAACTACCCGGGTCGATCCGGGTTTCAAAACATTATCCATTACTTAAAAGTACAATGATTTATTCTCTTTGTACAACCAATTAAAAACATATCTATCAAATTAAATACAACCAATTAAAACACAAACCGGACTGACTCGGGACGCTTCAAACCCAACGGGTTGACCCAGTTTAATTTGACCCATTTTTGACCAGCCTAGCAAGTTGACCCGGTTTAAATCGACCTATTTTTCGACCGGAACGGTTCAACCGGTTGAACCACCCAGGTCGAACCGGGCTTCAAAACATTATGTTTAATTCTGAAATCTAAAAAATTTTATTATTTTTCGTTTATAATTTTTTTTATCAATAAACTATCTATCGCTATAAAACCCCGTTGCTATGCACGGGTACTCGTCTAGTCTTACAAACGGTAAATCTTCAAGCTATAAAAAAAATACCATCGCGGCGAGAATTAAATGATATTTCTATAGATATGCATTGTTATATACTTTCGACGAATTTTTTTTTGACGAACTTTTTCTTTTTTTTAATTTCCGCCCAGAAAGAATCATATATGATTCGTAAAAATCATATATGATTCGTAAAAAATCATATATGATTATTCTTACGAATCATATATGATTCGTAAGAATCATATATGATTTGTTAAAATCGAATCATATATAATTTTTCTGGGCCAAAAAAACAAAGTTCATCGAAAAAAAAGTTGATCGAAAGTATATAACAATGCATGTCTATAGAAAGATAATTTAATTCTCGTCGCGATGGTATTTTTTTTGTAGCTTGACGATTTACGGTTTGCGAAATATTTAAGTTTTAAAAAAAGGGTGGAAGTTTATTTTTTTATTTTGATAAAAAAAAATGAGCGGCTAAGATTGTTTGATGGGTTCTATAGTAAAAGTTGGATCTATAAAGAACTTTTGGCTTTAATACATTTGATGAATTGGTCATCATCTCTTGTATTCATATTCACTTTTTTAAACACTAAAATAAAAATATGAATTATTATAAACATTACATTAATAATTCAAATAAAATTAAACATTGTTAGAATAAAAAAATAAAAACTCAAATTAATAGTCTAAATTATATTTCTTCTTTATTTTTTGCTTCATATCCAACATCGTCTCTCGTTGTCTTCCGGTGTGGTCATCGGAAAAATTATAGAGCATGATGTCTTTGTCCTTTTTAAAAAAAAAAAAAAAAAGTTGAAATATTTAACATCGTAGATCAAATTCTTCTCTCTGATATGCAAACCTCTATTGTTTCAATTCCATTTAATGTGCAAGCTTCTGTTTTTTCAATTCCACTTGCTCCCGATGCGCGTGTTCTTCCATTTTTAATTGTCATTGCTTCAACTGTAAATAAGAATCATGGACTTCCTTCTTTTCGCCTCAAAAACCGGATTCCGCGTTTTTTCATTTATCAACCAAATGATCAACAAAAGGTATAGCAGCTGAAGATTCTGAAGGAATGGGGGATGTCGCTTTATTCTTAGCTTTGTCCCAGCCCATTGGTCGAACTTTCCAAACCTCTACATCCTCTGAATCAGCTGCTTTGTCGTTGAGATTAAAATCACAATGTACTGATTCTGATGTGACGTGTGAGGAGATTTTTGATGTCCACAAATTTTTTATAGCAGCTTATATAGTTATGTAAAATGTTAGCATTTCTATCTNATTTAATTCTCGTCGCGATGGTATTTTTTTTGTAGCTTGACGATTTACGGTTTGCGAAATATTTAAGTTTTAAAAAAAGGGTGGAAGTTTATTTTTTTATTTTGATAAAAAAAAATGAGCGGCTAAGATTGTTTGATGGGTTCTATAGTAAAAGTTGGATCTATAAAGAACTTTTGGCTTTAATACATTTGATGAATTGGTCATCATCTCTTGTATTCATATTCACTTTTTTAAACACTAAAATAAAAATATGAATTATTATAAACATTACATTAATAATTCAAATAAAATTAAACATTGTTAGAATAAAAAAATAAAAACTCAAATTAATAGTCTAAATTATATTTCTTCTTTATTTTTTGCTTCATATCCAACATCGTCTCTCGTTGTCTTCCGGTGTGGTCATCGGAAAAATTATAGAGCATGATGTCTTTGTCCTTTTTAAAAAAAAAAAAAAAAAGTTGAAATATTTAACATCGTAGATCAAATTCTTCTCTCTGATATGCAAACCTCTATTGTTTCAATTCCATTTAATGTGCAAGCTTCTGTTTTTTCAATTCCACTTGCTCCCGATGCGCGTGTTCTTCCATTTTCAATTGTCATTGCTTCAACTGTAAATAAGAATCATGGGCTTCCTTCTTTTCACCCCAAAAACCGGATTCCGCATTTTTTCATTTATCAACCAAATGATCAACAAGAGGTATAGCAGCTGAAGATTCTGAAGGAATGGGGGATGTCGCTTTATTCTTAGCTTTGTCCCAGCCCATTGGTCGAACTTTCCAAACCTCTACATCCTCTGAATCAGCTGCTTTGTCGTTGAGATTAAAATCACAATGTACTGATTCTGATGTGACGTGTGAGGAGATTTTTGATGTCCACAAATTTTTTATAGCAGCTTATATAGTTATGTAAAATGTTAGCATTTCTATCTCTTTCCAATTGCTATGCTCCCTCAAAAGTTTCCACGGCTCAATAAGTGTAAAGTTATGACCGTACATCGCACGATATTCAACACACTCTTGATCGAACACATGTTGGTCATCTACGCCACTCTGGTTCTTCTGTTTTACATTATTATGAACAACGCAAAATTGACCAACTTTAGTTTGAAGCCTATTTTTCCATTTGCAGTTAAGGGAATCGTATCCTCTTCTCGATTCATTCATTTCCTTCTCAAAGTAACCTAGTACTTTCATCCAAAACCCAAAAGCCTTTTGATTATTCCCTGAGACGCTATTCTCGGACGTGTTTATCCGAGCTCTACACAATGCTAACTCTTCCTCAAGGGTCCATGGTTTATTATTTTTCCGTCGTCTTGGATTTTTGAAATCTTTTTGTAGTCTTCTTTTTTATGGGTGTCACCTCTTCAACGGGAGAGTCGTCTTGAACGGGTACGGATGGACAACCCAAACATTGAGCTAAAGAATAATCTTGACTACCAAAAAACGGATCCATATCTTCATCAATAATTAAACGGTTAACCGGAGAATATCGTTAAGAAGTTTGAGCTTAGTCCATCGGTTGGTTAAACGGTGGTGAATCGTGTAACTTCTGCGGACGATACATTTGAGATTGTTATTCGTACATCGGTTGGTTATACGGAATTTGGAACAGATTATTTTAAAAATACGTCTGTTGTTGTTTTTGTTGTGATTGGTAAACACGAAACTTGTGGGGTTAAAGTTAATGGGTGTGAGTGGCCCGTCAAATGAAAATGGAGATCCGATATTGGAAAGTTTGGAATGTTTTGTTGGCGTCACGTTTTTTGATATATTGGTTTTGGGAGTTTTGTAAGACATTTTTGAGTTGGAGAAGAATAGAGTATATAACAGTTGAAGAAGAGAAAGTGTGTTTATAAAACGAGAAGTGTTGTGGTATTTATTAGAGAAAAATTTAGGTATTTATGTAAAGAATATTTTTTCTACTAAACACCCCCAACGGTTAGAGACTTAGCCGTTGCCCCTCCCCCCCCCCCCTTTTTTTTGGTCAAATACTCGGTCAAGTAAACGACCAAATGCCTCATTTTTTTCCCTAAAGGGACACGTCTGGGGGAGGTGCTGTAAAGGGGGGGAGGGGAGGACATGTTCTATGGGACGACCAACCACAAGGTCGATCATCCATTACGGATAGTCTAATACACTTCTTTTTTTTGTTAATATATCTTGACCAGGTTTGTACTTTATGACTTCATTTCAGTTTAGTTGTATTCAAAATTTGAAAAAAGGGTGGGTTTATCCAGTTTGTCTCTGTGTGACGGTTGGCTTAAACTTCGTTGATTAATTGACTAAAATGTTAAAAACCGTAGGAAAAAAATCATATTTTAATTAAATTTGATTTTTTTTTTAGTTGTCAAGCGTTGATTTACAATATTGTTATAATTAGAGCTCATCGGAAATATTGAATCCATTATCAAACGTCATTGTTTAAAGCCAATGTGTTAGTGTTTTAGCTCACGCATCATGGTCTAGAATATTTGTAAATGCTTTTATAGTTTTACGTTTAGCCTCTTTCAGAATACATGGTGCATTGTCAAGTTATAGGGCGAGTTATAGTTGTCACATCAGCTTTTGACTCTCTAACTCATAACTTATGACTTAGGGGGAAAAAATGCTTCCTCATCACTTTAAGTTATAGGATCCCTCAGGCCTCACAGTCTTTTAATTTGTTTCAACTATTAACAAGATAACATATTAAAATAAAGAAATTACGTAATTTAAATGAAATAAAACATTATATTTAAATCAAATTTTTATACATTTTATATATTAATAATGTAAGAAAAATAAAAAATCAAGGATTAACGGTATAAACCTACCAGGGAGTAACTTTGCAAGAAACTAAAGCATCATAGACTAATAATGTAAACTAATATACTAACAAGGTTACAAACTGAAAACAAATCTTTAGAACCATTGTTCTTCCTTTGGCAACGCCAAGAACTGCAAACAAAAACATATCACATACACACAAGCACAAACACAAACCCAATTAAAAGGTTGCGAAAAAAAAATTAAAAAAAAAATACCTATAAAGTCGTGTGGCAGACACAGAGCGAGACCCTATGGCGGAACCGCCAATGGTGGCTCACGTCATAGGTGGACAACGTGGGGGAATCGCAACCATACCAGGTGTTCTTATAGGTAGTATATCTTTAGAGTCTTGTATTTTTATCCAACATGCATGTTGTTTGGTGTTGTAAAGCTACTGTTTTAATTATCTATTGTTTATGATGGGTGTTTGATTCTAGTTGTTTTGATGTAATGTATTTCTAATGGTATTGTTGCCGTTCGAGAAAAGAAATTTTATAAAATATTAATATCATACTTAACCTGTTTAAAAACCTACCATGGTGATTGCATACACAGCGAGATAAATATGAATACTTTGGCAATGCTCCTACATCTTATGAGATAAACATGAATACTTTTGCAATACTCCTACATCTTATATAAATGTTTATCTTACTATTTATATTTGTTCAAAATAAAATTTAGTTTTTTATGTTAATAATAATAATTATGACTATTTTTTATATTTTTTCTAATTTTGTTCTTTTAATCAAATTTTGCGTTAGTTTGCTCATTATTAATTTTATAATAAGTGTGAAGGTTAAAATGACTTTTTATCAATTGAAATACGCATTAATTACATGTATCATAATTTGTGTATATGTTTTTATATTTGCGGACAATTTTTTTTAGACTTAAGAATTATTCAATAGTGCAATAACATATGTATATATAAAGAACACGTGTCACCATCAATATCAATATCAAAATTTAACAATGTTACTTTTTAAAGTTATCAATAAATGTGTTTGGTTATATTATCTTATTGTATTATTGGGTGTTAGATCAAGATGTCGAAATCGGGGTTCTTAATGTGGTCCTCCATGTGGCCAAAGTCCAACAACAAGGAAAGGTATTGATGTATCATGTATGTTAGCATTTATTTATTATCTTTTATTATGTTAAATTATACTGTAACATATATAGTTAAATTCNTTGGAATTAGAGTTCGTCAACAGCATAGTGTGAAGACTCCTTTTAATCCTTACCACGGCCGTTCCTAATCGGATACTCCCGAAAGAGCTTACACTGACATACCGAAGTACACCCACGATTAGGTGAGTCGCTGGAGATCACCCCACGACTGTAGACCGTTTGGAACCACCGCGAACACTAAGCGTAACCCACAAGAGATTACCGAAGTGACCTGCTGTCAGGGCTGTTTGATGTTGACCCTGGCAGGAATTTCCGTTCAATCATTGAGAAATACATAAGTAAATCCTCTCATAAACGTTCTTGGCAGATTGCTAAGATCTGCGTAGGACTCGATAGTTTACAACTGGTGTCCATTGATGTAGAACCACCATTGCAGTAATGTTAAGTGTTCCTATGAGATCTTTGATGTATCTCGGGGCTCTAGACTCAATGAGTGCACATTTGGTTTCCTATGCAGAGGCATGGAGCAGAGGGCCTCCTTTTCAATATCAACCATCTCTAAGAGACGGGTCAATAGATTACAATGGTTCCCCGTGAGAATGAAACAAGTATCTTTTGAGAGATAACCGAGTGGCTAGAAGGTTTAAGTGCAGTGCGTCACTGGGTCCATGACGTCTTGTCTTCAATGCCGGTGTCACCTTAGTAACAACCAGTAGCATATGAATTGAACCCGGTGCCTGCCCTAAGGTTGAACATATGGAGGGCTATTTCTTTTCACCCTTTTCATTACTTTTCTTTTTAATTCTTCAACCCCTTCTTTCTCCATTCATTCTTTACTCCTTTTTCAAATCATACCTAAGGACTTCTAATTCTAATCTATTGGAATTGTCCTTGGGTAGATCCCTCCGGCTCTGGCGGATCATAGGACGGTTTTTCCTAACCTTAGTCACCTTATATCACCATGACTATCCTATTGTTGCCATAAAACCATTTATTGAAAATCTTCTCAAAGTGTTTATGATCATAAAACATATTTTTGTTAACACTTTGAGAGTTTTGATATCTTTTGAAGGACTCCCCCTTCACATGTGCTCATTGATGAGACGAAAAATGTTACGTTTTTAATTGTTCTACTTATCTCTTGTAATGTCCGGTTTTTACGTTCTACTACACCATTAGATTGTGGAGTTCGTGGTGCCGAGAAGTTATGAGTTATGCCATTTTTATCACAAAAGTTACCGAATTGAAATTCATTATCAAATTCACGACCGTGGTCCGTTCTAATAGACACAATGTTAAACCCTAATTGATTTTCAATATAAAAGAAAAAGTATAATATTTTTGCTTGAACCCATTTGTAAATTAAAAAAAAAAAAATTAAGTTTAAGACATAATAGTGGAGTCCAAATTTTTTAGGAATTATTAATAGTGTATTAATTAATATTCATTTGGTTAGTTATTAAGAATTGAGTTTATTGATAAAATTTATTAATATTAGTTACACAGCAAAATACGACATATTAAAAATATCACATTGAGCAATGAATAGAAAGGAAAAAATACATAATTTTGACTTAAAGCCGTTTGTAAATTATAATATCAAATAAAAAAGTTGGGTTTTAAACATAAGCAAAAGTTCAAACTTTTATCGAAAAACAAAACCGGTGCATTTAATGCGAAGTATATACAACATCGAGATAGAAGTGCAAGGGTTGCCGGAATTGATCACATGATATTTAGTAATTAGTATAGAATTAAAAGCCGGTTATTGATTGAGATGAAGTTGAAAAGGTTGCAAGAATAATTGATGATTTAACCTAATGCAATATATATAGATATACGTATTATTTTAATGCATTTTCATATACAAGTAATTTATATGTGTTTTCTATTGATGTAGCTCACATGTGCGAATTGATTTAAGAAAACATCAAACATTTTACAATTTTTATACAAGAAAGTCAAAACGTTTTTTTTAGAACGGCACCACACTTGAAATCCGACCCCCCGAGTTAAACCATCCAAACGGGCAGGCCCCGGGACCCGAAACACTAGGCGAGACCCGCGAAGGAAAACCCCTAGAACTCACGGCTTTGCACTAAGAGGAAAACCTGGATTTTTTTGTCACTTGGGAGACTTGAACCCTGGTTAAAACCTCCCCCAAGCTCCAGAAGGAGCCCAGGTGGCCAACTGAGCTAAGCCTTCATACGATATACTAAACAATATTAATTATACACTCGACAATGCACAGGAACAATCAGCGATAGCCCGTGCGTAGCACGTGTTCTGAATGCCTCGTAATAATAATAATAATAATAATAATAATAATAATAATAATAATAATAATAATAATAATAATAATAATAATAATAATAATAATAATAATAATAATAATAATAATAATAATAATAATAATAATAATAATAATACTCGCCAAGTCCAAGACAGGTGGATATTCTCAGTTGCATATGCGCTCCACATGCCCAGGATTTTTTATTTAGCATCCCTATTGACGGCTTGGGAGGCTTATTGTACCTATGTTCTCTGAAGGTAGCATTTGCCCGAGTTGTAATGTACATCGTATGAACATATGGGGAGATCATGGGGTCCACTGCTCTAGTGATGTGGGTGTGAAATTCAGGCATAATTTGGTGTGTAATATTCTTGTTGATATATGTTCTAAGGTTGGGATCATGGTACGTAAGGAGGCTCCTATGAGGTTCGTTTCAGAGGATGGGAATGAGCTGCGTCCTGCAGACTTGCTATTATTTAATAGATTTCAAGGTAAAGATGAATGCTTGGATGTGATCGGTATCTCTCCATTTGTTGGTGTTGGGGCGACTTCATGGGTTCCTGGGGTAGCCTTGCACAATGATGTGGAGAAGAAAAAGAGAAAGTATGCGTCCGAATGTGAGGACAACGGATACAAGTTCATACCATTTGCTTTTCCTACATTCGGAGAATTCGATACAGAGGCTTTGGACGTACTTTCACGATTAAGTCTATTGCTAGTAGCCATTCAAATAATGCTAAAAGTGGTGTTTTTATCTTTCGTAGAATTAGTTTTTTTATCTAGAAAGGAGTGAGAGCGCAGCTTGTGTCTAGACTCCCATCCAACTTTATGTAAATTTTTATGGTTCTAATAATAATAATAATAATAATAATAATAATAAATATTTACATATTTTCCTAAATTCAAAAACTATACTAAATCCAAATCCAGATAATTCAAATCCAATGTTCAAAAAAAAAAAGAAAAAAAAAAGATAATTCAAATCCTAATCCTAAACTATATATAAATCAAATGGACCCTTAAATATTTAGATATAAAAAAAGTGCTTATGATTATTCACGTACTTAGAGGGCGAAATATTCCTTTTTTGATACATTATATGAGTTTTTAAAACTCCAGACTGTGCTTATAATTATCTGTTTGTGTGGGGGTAAGGTAGTAAAGATATAAAACTTAAAAAAGAAAGCTTATCGGTAAAGTATCATTTTTTTTTTTTTTTTTTTTTTTTTTTTTTTTTTTTTTTTTTTTGTATTGGTTAAATTGAATATAGGAATAAAATTGGATAAATTATGGAACAGTACATATTAAATATCTATACTACCTATAAAGCAAATTTGGTCAAACTTGAAATGTGAAATTTTCACGAAATCTTGAATTTTCAAGAATGGTCAAATGAAAGATAAAAGTTAAATACTCCCTCCGTCCCAAAATTATTGTCCAGTTTGAATTTTCAAAGTCAAATTGGTTCAACTTTGACCATAAATATATATTTTTTGTTATATAATACTTGATGTAAAATTATACCATTGAAAAATACATTTAAAACCCAATTCATTTATATATTTTGCATCAAATATTGTATAACACCCACAAAAATATTTAAGGTCAAAGTTGAAGATGAAAGACTAAAAAAGTCAATAGTGGACAATAAATTTGGGACGGAGGGAGTATAATTAATACTCTTATCAAAACACCCCATTACTTAAAATTACAATTATTTATTCACATTGTACAACCAATTAAAAACATATCTATCAAATTAAATACAACCAATTAAAACACAAACCGGGTTGACCTGGGACGCTTCAAACCCGACGGGTTGACCCAATTTAATTTGACCCATTTCCGACCCAACCTAGCAAGTTTACCCGGTTTAAATCGACCCATTTTTCGACCAGAACGGTTCAACCGGTTGAACTACCCGGGTCGATCCGGGTTTCAAAACATTATCTATTACTTAAAAGTACAATGATTTATTCTCTTTGTACAACCAATTAAAAACATATCTATCAAATTAAATACAACCAATTAAAACACAAACCGGACTGACTCGGGACGCTTCAAACCCAACGGGTTGACCCAGTTTAATTTGACCCATTTTTGACCAGCCTAGCAAGTTGACCCGGTTTAAATCGACCTATTTTTCGACCGGAACGGTTCAACCGGTTGAACCACCCAGGTCGAACCGGGCTTCAAAACATTATGTTTAATTCTCAAATCTAAAAATTTTTATTATTTTTCGTTTATAATTTTTTTTATCAATAAACTATCTATCGCTATAAAACCCCGTTGCTATGCACGGGTACTCGTCTAATAGAAATAAATGTACACATGTATAGAATCGGTTTGATTGGTGACTCGGCGACTAAACCCGGTCAATAAAAACCGGGTTTTAAAAAAATGATCTTATGACTCTTCTCTCTCTCTCTCTCTGGTGTTCAAAACCTAGAAACTGTTGTGCAGCCGCTAAACACTTGTCGAACGCCGGCGGATCTCTGACGGACATCGTTGCGTCATAATTAACTGTGTGAATCGACTCCGAAAATAATAGCATCGACACTTGAAAAAAAAAATAAATAAATAAAAATAAAATAAAAAAAATTTTGTGTTCATTCTGAAATTTCACTTTTTATAATAATTATGTAAAATAATTAGAGATCTTGTCTAAAAAATGTTTTTGTAATAATAAAGTTTGTATTCTGAGAAAAATTTCTCTTTTAAGCTTGTATGTTAGATTATTGTATTCGATCAATTAGGAGTATATATATATATTAATAAAACTTTTTTTTTTTTTCTGTTAATTAGGAAAATTTGATTTTATTCAATAAGGAAACTATAATTTGAGTTGGTCTCGGATTTGGATTGTCTATATAAACAACGACCCAACTGCCTTGTTTTCTTATATTTAGTTGGTGATATCTACTTTAGTCTTTAGTTTTTACCAAGTCTTTTCTAGCTTCCATGTAGATTACTCTATTCAATTTGTGTCTAACACATACTGATTTTGATATAATACTGCTTTTTTTGATGATTAACAAAAAAAAAAAAAAAAAAAAAAAAAAAAAAAAAAAATTGTATGTTTTTTCAAAGCTATTGTGTCCGCCATTTGTTTCTACGTATAAAAATCGAGTCGCATCCATGTAAATCACTCTATTCAATTTGGGTCTTACACATTCTTATATTGATATTGTACGGGTTTTGATGATTAAAAAATGGGGATTACCCTACTTTAATTGTTAAAGGGTTTATTGAAACAAAAGTTTCAAAGTTGAGCATAAAGTCAAACGCTAACAAAGTTAATGGGTTAAGCTGTTAAAGTAAATGGTCAAACACAGTAAAACATAATAATATTACCATAAAGAGGAGTGATAGAATCACACAAAATGGTTCATAAAACAATTTTACAAAATGATGTGCCAGTGTTTGATTGACACAATAAAAAAGAAGAGTGAGAAGCAGCCAATCAAACACTGCCACATCATTTTGTGGAATTGTTTTGTGGACCATTTTGTGTGGTTCTATCACCCCTCTACCATAAAAAGATAGCATCTCATTTACATGTTAAGTCAAATTTAAAAGATTAAACCATTTTGTACCCATTTCAATACTAACAAATCTTTGTAATATAAAAGGAGAAAAACAGTAAACAATAAAATGCATATTATATATAGGAGATGTAAGTCAAAACAAAAAAAATGTGCTTCACTTTAATTTATTATCAAACAATGAAATTGTCCAATTTATTCATTTAATCAATTGCAACATAAATATGCATTTCACAATTGTGTAATAAAGATAATACAATGCTCATATCAGATGTATTATACGGAGTATATATGACTATAATGAGAATGCATTCATATCAGATGTAAATGTTTATGAAATCACCATCAATAAGAGAGAGAAAAAAAAAAAAAAAAAATCAATATTCAAATGCACGTTCATATTAAAGCAATTGTTGCAAAATAAAGCAATATCATTCATTGATTAACTAAAAATACATCATTAGTAGTTAAAGATGTATATTATCAAATTATATGTTCTTCACAAATTTAATACAGGAAAGAATAAGTATTAGTTACCTTGACCTCAGTTCTACCATGCCATTTCATTTGTATATGGTGTTGGATTTCTTCATCTAGTTTCACAACATACTGCTTCAACACGTCAAGCTTCAAAAACGAAACCAAGGCCGCTCTTACTTGTTTGTGGTCATGGCCAGACAACTCGAGTATACTCTTCTTACCAAAGATCCTACTCGTTGATGGTGGTTGTGTGTTGGTGAGCATGTTCTGGCCACAAGAGTATATGAACTTGTTTGCACTTGGACCATGTAAAACGATCGTCGGGTTTCCAAAAAGACCGACTTTCCAGATGGGACCATATTTAGCTATTCTTTCATGAAACCAAACCTCGACCTTGTCGGCTTTCAAGGCCTTCAAAAAATCAGGGGTTTGGCCTATCACGGGTAGTCCCATAGAACCGGGTGGGAGTCGATTTGAATACTTCTTAGCTTTGAAAACAAAGAAAATGGTAAGCAAGAGTGATATTGTTATAAGAACCTCCATTGC
>LBNU01038485.1:77387-92014 GCA_014162995.1 Artemisia annua | reverse complement strand
TGAAAGTTGAGGGACTGAAACTGCCAATTGTGCAAACTTTGTTCGTTTTTCATTTGTTTTCAAACATTTTGCATCTAGAACACATAAAACACACTTTTGGAATATTTTCACTATTTTGATGCATTATTTGGTGTTTTTGGATGTTTTGGCAGTTCAGATTTAGGTAAAAATGATGAGTATTTACACACTCATCATTGCTGTTAAATTTAACTATTGATATAATATTTTAAACATTATGCGTGTTTAATAGCACCCATTGACCTTTAGAAAAAAGGTTTTTTCGTATATCATTTTTTAAACTATAAAGAAGAATTACATGTGTCGTTGCTATATATACCAACTTGCGTATTTATTTTTAATTCACTGTAATCCGTAAGGCCATGCTTTATTTTGATATTTATATTTCTGTTAAGAACAAGTTTAGCCATATTTAATGGTAAAAAAAGACCTTTTCGGACATCATTATTTAATCTCATAATTTGAAATTCTCGAGTTTAATATATCAAAGTAACTCGTGCTTTGATTTTGATTTCATAAATTTGTGCTTATACAGTAATTTAATATATAATAATACTAATATTTATAAATAATAACAACATTTTTTATTTTACTTTTTATATAAAGCCTATTTGGTATAAATTCTGGGTAATTATTAAATTTTAAAGTTATTAACAAAGGTTTTTTTTTGGCCCACTGGTATATGAGTGGCTCATGAACTTAGATGCTGTAGGTTCACGTCTTGTTGTAGACATGTGAGATATAATTTATGAGATATGTGGTGTAGGTTGTATTAATTTTCTGTTAAAAAAAATGTAAAGTTATTAAAAAATATATAAAAAATGATATATAACATATTTAAAATTTAAAGCTTCATTTTTTTTTATTATTATTTTTTTAAATTTATAAATTGACACGTGTTTTTATACATATTTGTTTGCTGGATGAAATATTGACGAGTTTGACCAAATTATTTCAATTTTGGTTTTCTATAGGCTAATTGGATGACTATTTCTCCTACGTGGCCAACTTAAACGTTCATATTAGTTCAATTAAGACCTTTTAAAAGAATTGATTTTACAGTTTGTATGTTCTGTTAATAACCTGTTATTAATTGAAGAGGCGTTTACTTCAAATTTCATATATTTCATAACCTGTTTCAACTTTGAAACGTATAAAAATAGTTATTGTGGTACTGAACGTTTTGCAATGAATGACGGGCGAAATATGATTTCTTGTTTGGCAACAAAGTACTTAAGTTGATTTTTCAGACAATTTCTAGCTTAAATTAGACGATACCAATCATAATCACACGCGAGAGGTTATCAAAAATCACCTAATGATTGGTGACCCAACTAACAAGTTTATTATTAGTAAGAAACCGATTCCAAATCAACCAATTCTGGGCCGCAGCATAATAATCTGAGGCGCCCTAACTGGGCTCTAGAGCCTTCTTGTTTTTAGGTTGTATTCGGCGCGAAATGTATAAAAGCGTGAGCTTTTAAAATAAGCTAGTTTATAAAATAAGTTTTTTTTGTCACACAAACTTATGGATGCTGTTATAAATCATAAGCGTCCATAAGACCAAGCCAATCGAAGCGGCCTTATAAGAGCTAGTCAAATTACTTAAATTCCTTTTAAAATATAGTGGATTATCACGCAAACGCGAAAAATATATTTGAATTTAATTTGATGTATTTTTAAGCGAGTTTAAATTAATATGCTTCAGCTCCAACTAATTCTACAAACAACTATTTAAAATATAGGCATTAGCTTCAAACTTAATAACCTTCGGCTTAAGCTCCAACTTCAATTCCAGATTCAATCCGTTTTCCCAAACATACATCTAATCAGTTTTATAAGAGCTTTGGTTTTTGAGTTGTATTTTGAACACTTTCACTTTTACATAGTTTAAGTGCCCATCTTATGTTTAGGAAAGTTAAATTAACGTTCTTTCCTTGCTAATGTTTTCCCTTTTCGTGGTTATGGTTTTTTAGGTTTTTTTTTTTCTTAGTTTATGACTTTGTATTAATTATAAAGATGCGTTTTTCAAAGACATCTTCAATAGAATACTTTTTATCGTTCTTTTTTATTCGGCATTATGATGTCATATGTATTTTGATGGGGGCTTATGGGCTTATATAGCTTATAAGCTCCTTTTTCAACATTTTTTTATAATAAGCTAAATCTAAAACACTTGCGAGCTCATATTTAAGCTATTAACCTGCTACATGTAATATATGAAGTACTGGATTAGATGTCTTGGGCTTAGCTTATATAAATTGGCTTACAAATAAAATTACGTGGGCTCCCATGAAATGGTACTTGCAATATTAATTATGATAAATTCCAAGTTACTATGATTGATTTCGTTTGAGACAACTTTTGGGTTAATCTGAGTTTTTATATTTTTGGGTTTAAACTCAACTTAAACTGAAATACCCAATTATTAAGAGTGCTCTTTGTCCTCGTAACAATAATAGTATGCTTGATTGTTTCAAGTAATATTGAAGGGATAAGAAAAACGAGTTTTATTCGTACGTTAGAGGGTTGTTTGGTGATTCACAAAAACTCGTATAACCTAAGTATAACAAAAAGTATATGGGAAATATGGAATTCCTATCATCGTTTGCAAGAATTCACTTGAAACTAAACTGGTAATTATTGTCTTATTTACACTTTAATCTAAAGTTTCTGTCGCTACGTTTATGCATAAGATAGACCATCCAAATGGATCGGATGTAGCAACATTCAATTTGATCTTAATAACTTATCCTTCTTTCAAAAATTGATTTCCCAACTTCAGTATTGGAAGTATGCAACCACAGAGATTTAGAATTAGTTACAGTAGTATTTAGTACCAAAAACTAAAAAAAATGGAATAACAACCATTGCCCGTTAGCATTGATTACGTAACTTATTAAGGCATTTTTTGTAGTCAACCTTATAACATCTATACCAGTTTTATAATCAAATCCTGCTTTATAGCATCAAAACTAGATTTTGAGATAGACTTCCAATCATCACTTACAAATCTAAGAATATAAATTTCAGTCTAGAAACATAGAATTTGTGAACATGTTATTTTTTATTTAGTTTCTACTTTTAAGCGACATAACATAACGTACCCTAAAACAAAACAAAAACGTAATACTTAAATACTAGGACAAAGGTTAAATCATTGTATGGCCACCAATCTGTTCAGTCATGGCGTCGATACAATCACCATCCTCCATTCCCATTTGATTAGGCGTACGATTTCTGTCAACCCTCTTGCCATCATAGAGAAATCTTATAGTATGATAGTCCACATTAGCCCGATGAGACCACTTAATAAAAAGTTGTTGCAATGGATCATCGCGTTTCACCCTGAAAAATGGATCAAGTTCGTTGAGGTTACTTGCCACCTTCAGATTGATGTATGAGCCTTTAGTCGGACTTATAGGTTCTTGCTTCACAACAAGTGCATGCGGATCCATTTACCATGTACTTGTACTCGATTTCAAAGATTTATTATGATGTCATTTTTTTGTTTTTGACAATGGAAATTTATAGTGGTTACAAGGTAAGCCATGCAAGAGCGATTCAGTGGTAATTTGGGAAGCCGAACAATCTTTTTTGGATATGGAAATTAATTAGCAAATTAAACTGATATTCATGAAAAGATGACGTTCAATATATATTTTTGCTGAATGCGAATGGTTTAATAATTTAATAATTTGATTTCCTTCTACGTATCTTTTTGTGTGTAAAAAGTAAAGAGTAAAAAGTGTATATCCTGATATGGAATTATATGCAGGTATTTGCGCGTTGCGTCGAAGATTATCTGTTTAATTAAACTTTTATGCGAGTAAATGTTTTTATCTTTTACAACTGAGCTAATATGCATCATACTAAACTTTTATACGTATAATTTTGGTTTTCATATCAGGGAAGAGGAGAAAGTGGAAGAAGAGTATAGGAGAAGATTTATATATCTAATAATCCAAATATATGAAATGACCATTATGCCCTTAACTAAAAACAAAAAAAGACAACAAATAACGGTGTTGACCAATGGATTACGGGTCAAGGGACGCAATTGGCCTCAAAAACTTGAAAAAAGGACGCACGGCGACGAAAATGCCAAGTTTTGGGCTCCGGCGATTATTTTTGGCAAGTTTAGGGACCAACGGTGTATTTTTGTCTATATTTATGTGGGTAATAATAAGACAAGTTATACATTTCTTAAAACAAATAAATTTAACAAAGACCACGAGCTATACATTTCTTAAGACAAGTTACACATTTCTTAAAAAAATAAATTTAACAAAGACCACGAGCTATTGATACAAATTTTTAATTTTCCCTTTTTGTTTTTTCAAATCAAAACGATGGTCATTTTTGGTTGCGGACGTGAGCTCAACTTATAAACAAGGTCCGATTTATTGTCCTTTTGTTCATGGTTTTATGCATAAAAATCTCCGACATGCTTTAAAACAGAAAGATGAATACAGATTCAATCACATTTAAAGGCAATGGCAATTGGCGAATAGTTGTTGTTGTTGTTATTATTATTATTATTATTATTATTATTATTATTATTTAAGCTTTATTTATTTAAACATAATAAGCTTACATAAAGTTGGATGAGAATCTAGACACAAGTTGTGCTCTCACTCCTTTCTGAATACAAAAGCTTATTCTATGAAAGACAAAATAACCACTCTTAGCGTTATTTGAGTGGTTGATGGCAATAGACTTAATACGTGAAAGTGTGTCCAAAGCCTCCGTATCGAATTCCCCGAACGTAGAAAAAGCAAATGATATGAACTTATATCAGTTATCCTCACATTTTAACTATCTTATACGAGTAACATTTACATCACAAATTTATCTCAGATGTCGTAAGCAGGACTTGAATCCAAAACCATTTTTGTTAAAAGCTTCTCACATAATATAAAGTACCTTTAAGACACAAGCTCTTTGGTCAGTTGCCGAATAGTATATTGCACACTTTATTACACTTTACTTTTGTATTTTCCTAGACTCATTCTTATGTTCTGTTTTCCTGTTTTGTGATCTTATATTCTTTTCTTTCCTTTCCGACTTCTTTGAATCTGAGATTAGCTTTTTGAAAAGTCATACTAGAAGGGAATAATAATACGAGTAGTAACGAAAGCTAGTTATTGTAATAGACATATAGTGTAACGATTAAGATGAACAACTTGTAGTAAATAAAATACAGAAGAGGAAAAAAAAACGTAAAAATGAAATAAGAAGATCTAAAGACTCGAAACTAAGACCTGCCATATACCGGAAATGAGCCTTAGCCTTCAAAGTTCGAACACACTGGAAAAAGGTTTGTACAATGTGAACAAAATTTTGTATTACTTTTGAAAGCTACGATATTCACAACCACATACACGATCTGCGGCTTTTCACAACCGAAAAAAAGGCAAGAACAAAATTTAATCACAGTAAAAAAAATATAACATAATTCCGTGAGTTCCATATCACCCTCTATTCTTATAATAAAAGTTACTGTACTAAATAATCCACTGAGTGTGTCATGCTAAGCTAAAAAAAAAAAAAAAAAAAAATTCTAGAAATAATGCAATCAATTTTTTTTAAACTTAAAAACTTAGAAAATGAGAAAAATTCAATTACTAATATACCCTTAATTAAAAATGGTAACAACATTCGCCATCAAGTTAATAGTTTAAGTATTTTTTAATCAGACTTTTATCCATTTTCGTATTTTACGTATAGATTTTTTTCTCACAATAACTACAAATTGAACCCTTAAGGGCCCGTTTAGTTCGGCGGAATCCTAAGGATTCTGGTGGAATTGAAATCCAATTCTATTTAATAACGTGTTTGGTTGACAAATTCAAAGAATTTGGAATCTTAATTCCATTCCTTACTGTGTTTGGTTGGCAAACGGAATGGAATGAAATTCCTTCAAAATCCCATATATATTGAATTTAACATTCCATGGCATATATTATTATTATTATTATTATTATTATTATTATTATTATTATTATTATTATTATTATTATTATTATTATTTATTTTATTTTTTTATTATTATTTTTATTATAAACGATCATTTTAATTATTATTGTTATTATTATTAATTTTTGTAAAAAACCACTTTATTAAGATTTAAAAATATTATTATTTATTTAAAATTGAATTTAAATTATTATATATTTAAAAAATTATTATTATTATTATTATTATTATTATTATTATTATTATTATTATTATTATTATTATTATTATTATTATATTTAAAAATAATTATTTATTTAAAATTAAATATAATTTATTTATAGCTTACTTTTTAATTAATACCTTAAAAATACAATTTTATTTTATATAAAAACACTATTTATTTAATATATTAGTTTATATAATATTATTTAAAAAAATTATTGTTATCATTATTTGATAAGTAAAGTATTTATTAAATAATATTTAGTTTATTAATCATAAATTAAAATTAAATTTTAAATATTTTAATATAATTGTTTTTTCTCATTTCTTTCTTCCAACCAAACATGCGCTAGTATTTCCAAATTTCAATTCCGTCAGATTTTAAATCCTAAGGATTCAATTTCTAACATTCCATTCCTTCACATTCCAATTCCTTAAACAGATTCCAATTCTGTCAAAAACATTCTGCGAACCAAACGAGCCCTAAGTGTTACATCAAATATCACACCAGAATCACAAGTGACAATTTCACGAGTATAACTATTTGCCGCTATACATTTTCGCTGTGCATGAATATTCGAGCAGTGAACTTTAAAATGTGTATTATCAACATGTACTTGAAGATCCATCTAACCAATAATTTGAAAACCTACTAAATTTTACAAAAACCAACACTAAAAGCTTGCAGATTGACACAAATGACCTCAATTACATTCACTGGCAAAAACAAAATGCCAGAAAATCGGATCTAAATAAATCAAACATTTGGCACGATAAAAATGGGGCGGAAATGATAAATCAAAAATCAATGACTACATTATGTATGATGTGTGTAGTGACCAGTGAGTGTCTTTCCGTGGTTATATGGTTTCACATTAAGGTGGTGATTATAGGGTACTCTGCTAGTGTATTTAAATACGCAAGTGAACATTTTAGCCTTTTAACTTGAATGCTTAATTTGTCATCGAGCTTGTGTTGAAAACTTGAATATCACCAATTTCAATCTTTTTGACTAAATCATGTTTGCCGTAATCTATTTATTACAGTATATAACACACAATTTTAAATATAAATCAAACTCTGCTTAAAATTTTAATTCAATTTCTAAGACTTCAAATAGCCTTAGGTTTTTAATTCTTGCGGGTTGTAAAATAGTAATTTTCTAGAGTCGTTGTATTTTAACATCGTATTTAACCTTGTGTAGTGGTTGTACCTCTTATAATTATATGTGATAATTTTAAATAATAAATTACTAAATACAGTAGTATTTTATATGAGTCGTTGTTGTATTTAAAGTCTTGTGCATTTATTTGCATATCACAATAACTCGCTTTTATTTTAATATTTGTAATTTCGTCCATATAAGAATTTTGGATATACTAAATGTTGTTTTCAGAAAAAGTAAATGTTTTTCTTTCTTTCTTTTTTGCTAAAAGCAAATATAAAGTCTATAGGGTATTTGTTAAATTTATAATACGGAGTATATAAAAAAATTATAAACATGGTAAAAAGTTTACACTTAAATCCAAAAAATTAATTTAAAAACTATGTTTTTTATAAAGTTTTGGCCATAAATGTAAATTATATTAGCAAATTGAAATATAAAGTTATTTTACATTCACCTCAAATTTCAAAAGTTACTCTCTTTTTCTTAGAATTGATTTTTGGCAATTTATACCTTGTTTTTTTTAATACTTTTCCCCCTTATAGCTGAATTAAAAATAAAAAATAAAAAAATTATGGTAATATTGACCAAATTATATTTAATATTAACTCCTATCTGTTATGGATCATTATTAGTGGATGTCCATATAGCCCATAAGAGGCCCACGACCCAGTTAGCTATTAGGGTTTTTACCCTAGTGTTTATCTTATATATACCACATGCCTTAGTTTTAAGATGTCACTGCAAATTAACTTATATTTCTCGGACCAATAAGCTCCTTTATAGCTTTCGAACAATTAATGTAACTCTACTAGACTGTAGCATTGTTAGTAAAGAAAAAAAATCTTCTATACTAGTAAAGTTGCACAATTTGATTAAAACAACTAAGAACGTTTATATTGACCTCTAATAATATTCTTTGACAACATTCATAATAAGTAATGGCTTTGCATATTTTTTGTTCATTCATAATCCAACATTTACCTAAAAATGTTTCTAGTGTTAATCAAGATAGTGTATAAGCAAATCTCTTGTGTCAGTCATGCATTCGAGATCTTTTTCACATGAGCAAGTAATAATAACAGTGATTTTATTTAAGCAACCTATTAGTTATAGCATAAAATTATAGCATTTTTGCATAACAATTTATATAGATAGACATCATGAACTGAAACATTAAGACTTTTACCCTAATAGCTAACTGGGTCGTGGGCCTCTTATGGGCTATATGGACATCCACTAATAATGATCCATAACACTATCAACCATTGAAAAGGCTCCGTCTTTTAATCAAGCTCCCATTGATCCAATCAAAGTGACCATTTCAATTTTTTGTTTTCTTTTGTTAGATAAAATATTACTTATTCTGAGTTACAGCTCACCTTCCAATATTACAAAGTAAAAACGATTCGATCCTATATGTGACCTTGGAGAGCGTAAGACATTTATAAAATCTCGATCTTAACCATAGAACATAAGATCTCGTTCTCATCCGATTTTACTTTTTTCGCACCATAAGAGAAAAAAGATACAAGTTTATTGATTAAGTGTTTTATAATTTAAAAAACAAGAGGCTAATCCTCTTAAATATTCAATTATCATAATTTAGGCAGTCGTTTTCATGAAACATTCATTTAATTTGTACATTTATATAATATACCACACATTCTATTAAAAAAATGACATTATAATAAAATTTTAATTAAGTTCCCTATGTGGTTTTTGATTTTGAATCTTCCAAAGAGAAAAACGATATTTCTTAAAATCACAATCTTGAAAAACTTGATTAAGATGTTGTTGAGTGTTAACTACATACGGTCTTAAGGCTATCCGTAATGGTGACCACAATAGGATCATGGACACCACTGCCATATCAACTTTCTCTATTTACAACAACTTTATAACCAACTTAATGTAATGAACGCGTCCCTTTTAGAGGTCGACCAATGCATTACGGGTCGCCTAGTGGTCTATGTCAAAAACAATAACCCTAAAGGACCGTTTGTGTAACTAATCACGACTATTGTGAAAGCGCCACCTTTCCAAAGCCAAAGATGGAGGGACAGATAAAAAAGCAGTGGTACGACCAGCTTTATACTTTACACAACTACGTATGAATTGAATATATCCACCTGCCGGTTTTGACACCTTTTTCTCGGTTACAAACAAAGAATAATCTACATATAGAAACTTTCTCTTGGTTTCATCCTCAATCAACCCAAAAAGAACACCATGAACATGAACTAGTTAATCTCGCATTAATTACAGGTTTTTTTTCTTTATATTTCTTTGTTATTTGCTTTTATGCTTTATGGATATCTATATACGAGTTGATATTATTTTTAGAGTTGTCGATTTGTAAGCTTTGAAATTGTTAATATGAATTGTTTGTTAAGGTTTATACGTTGTTTCTCATTTTTTGTTTTGAGTGTGTTAAAGTATACTAGACAAGATTAGAAACTTAAAATTTGACACCTCGAATTGCAATTCTCAAACTAGTAAAATTCGAGGTGTAAAATTTGAGTTCTTCGCCTTGTATTGAGCTATATGTCATTTTCAGGCTAACTTATAGATTTTTATTTCCCCTCATTTTTCGATTTTTTTTAATCCTAACTAGGATCAATAGTAGTATTTAGAACGCTAACTAGATCTATATAAGAATGTTTAGTAATAAGCCTTCCCTTTTCAGGTTACACTATAGATTTTGGTATCCATAATTCATTAGATTTTTGTAAGAATTCGTCACCCATTGTTTTAGTTCAAACCAGTTGATGGTGCTCGTATTTGTTTGGCAGAGGCATTTTGATTTTGTATGTAATGATAATATATTTACGTGTAATTTTTTTGTGTATTCGATTTGAATCCGTGATTTTCTCACTCTTTCAGTAGAAGAATGAACCTTGGTATCGGAAGTCATGGAGTTGTTTAGTGAGATATTTCATCCTCTTTAAGATACGGAATGCTTCTATATCATGTTCCGGTCCTTCCATGTAAAGAGATATAGAGATTGCCTGTGAGAAGTGCTATACAATATAATGTCGTCAACTCAAAATGGTCGAGCTGAAGACGAAGTAGAAGCCAATAAATGTAAAACCACAAATCCCGTTCCTCTAGATAGCAATGAGCATACTTCTTCAAACAACAAAACATCAACTTACCTTGAATTCCGAAAGAAACTTGAATGGGGTTCCCTTAAGACCATGGCTAGACAATGGATAAGGAGCCCGGTGAATATGGTTCTTTTAGTCTGGATTCTATGTGTTACTATTTCGGGAGCAATTCTTTTCCTAGTCATGACGGGCATGTTAAATCGTGCTCTTCCAAGAAAATACCAACGAGAAGCATGGTTTGAAGTTAATAATCAAATTCTCAACGCCTTATTTACGCTCATTTGTCTATACCATCACCCTCGTAGGGTCTACCACCTGGCCCTCCTTATAAGATGGAGACCAGAAGATGTGACCAAATTGAGAAACATTTACAGCAAAAATGGAACTTATAAACCACAAGAACGGAAACATATGCTAATCGTTGTCTTACTTCTTAACCTCAACTGTCTTGCGCAGTACGCATTATGCAGTTTAAATGTTGGATACACTAGATCAAAAAGACCAGCAATCGGGGTGGCAATTACTATCTCTGTAGCTATCGCCGCCCCGGCAATTGCTGGTGTTTACGCTATTCTTAGCCCATTAGGGAAAGATTATGACGTGGATCCTGATTTAGAGTCCCAAGTTCAAGATGATAAGGTTGTGAAATCATTGGAAAAAAGATTATCGTTTTCAATTAGTAGCGAAAGTAGTCCCAAATGGAGTGGAGGTATATATGATTTCTGGGATGATGTCTCTATTACATGCCTATCGTTATTTTGTAGCTTTTGTGTTTTTGGGTGGAACATGGAAAGACTCGGGTTTGGAAACATGTATGTTCACACAGCCACATTTCTTTTATTATGTTTAGCACCATTTTGGATTTTCACTATGGCGGCTATTAATATCCATAATGAGACAATGAGAGAGGCTTTGGGTACAACAGGGCTATTTTTATGTCTATTCGGTTTGCTTTATGGTGGTTTTTGGAGGATTCAAATGAGAAAAAGATATAATTTACCACCTTCGGGTTCATGTTGTGGGAAACCTGCGGTTACAGATTGTGCATTATGGCTTTTTTGCTGTTGGTGTTCTCTAGCTCAAGAAGTTAGAACTGGCAACTCTTATGATATTGTAGAAGCTAAGTTTTACAAAAAAGACCGTGAGGGACCCGGTGTTGCATCCAGCCCGGGTTCTCTGGTTCGGGATACTGTGGGTCGTAGGTCCACGGTCGAAGAAGGTGCATCTTCAAGAGGTAATGATACAAGTTTAGAACCGCCTTTTCAATGCTCTATAAACAGGGAAGGTAATTAATTAAAGAACATGTAAGAGTTGTGTGATCTGTATGTTAGGAATAAGCAATCAGACTATATATCCATAACGTGTTAAACTGTATTTTGTTTTTTCATTTTCGTAAGTTTTCGTTAGTGAGATTTCTAAACAGATTTTGGGGGAAAACACTGTGATTATCTTAGTTAGAGAAAAACATAATGACAGGCTGCTAGTCTGATACTTATGTAACCATTGTATTTATAATGGCTGAAGCAATTAAAACAATTGTGCTATCTAGTAGAAAAATTGAGCTTCCTTTATGTTTGTTCTCGACGTGATCTCATGCTGAAAGAGGGTCTCGATAATATAAGTTGAATACTTACAAAGTATATCACATGTTGAGATAGTTCTCTCTTGCAAATCAGAGATCTTATCGACGTTTATGAACATGACCATCATCTTGTAATGATGCACCGAATATATAGTGACTTGATAGATCAGACTTTGTCATGATATACACATGATGTAGCGGTTACTGAACAACTACTGCAAGTACTAACCTGAGCATATAATACCTGCCTCTAATGAGGCTTAGGACCGTAAGTTGGGGAACGAGACACCTACTCACCGAGACCTAGTGCTGTTGAGTTGTATATCGTATTGATGAAAGTCTTTGATGTGGTTTTCTGTAGCATTAGCTAGGCAATTAACACAGGCCAAACATATTGCGTGAATGTCATGACCTAAAATAACGTCACATTTTTACTCTAAAATATTTTTGTAAATAACAAAAAACCAAAAATTCACATTCACTGATAGATAGTAACATTTTGCTATAACATATAACACTCACTTCACTTTCACACTAAAAATAAAAAAAAGAAACAAATAAACATACACACACATAAATTTCTTGTCATCCTTCTGACGGTGAACCTATAACGTTGGACGCCGGTGCAACCATGGCGTCGCTATAGCACCAGTTTGCTAAAACGTGCACTAAATCGGTTTTCACCGTTCCCTGTTAGAGTGTTAGTAGTTCTCCCGACATAACTTATAAGGAAGTTAAATGTTACTTTAAAATAGATTTGTCAATTTAACCATGCCGCCATGCACAATTATTGTTCATATACACAAACTATTGTTCATATATATTTATGCATTACACTTTTTATCATTTTGGTTAACTTTTAACAAGTATCAAACCGTTATTTTTATTTATTTTTTATTTTTTATTTTTTTATTTTTTTACGATGTTCATTAACGTTACGGTTTTATATTTACATATCCTAGTTAGAGTTTATTGTGAACTAATTAGATTTTGTTTGTATAATATGTATTGTGTTTAACTTATAACTAATCCATTTGTTTGAGATCAACATAACTAATTCTGGTTTTTTCCTAGTGCGAAGCCGTGAGTTTTAGGAGTTTCTTTTCACGGGTTTCTTTTAGTGATTCGGGTTACGGAGTAACTCGGGATCGGATTTTAAGTGTGGTGTCGTTCTAAAAAAAGTAAAGGATATTATAATTTTTTTTTCTTTTTCTATTTTGAGCAGTAAACATCACGCACTACGTATAACTTTAATAAGCCAACATACTCCGTATAAAACTATTGTTTTGGGAGGCATGGGGTATTTATTTTTGGTTCAAAGATGGGACAATTATCGACGAATGTATATTTAATCAACTTTGTCGAGCTTATAGAATAGGTACGTGTGTATGGTCTTCCCAAATGATGCCACGTATGTTCATGCATGTAAGAGTCATGGACTGTTACACGTGTCTCTTATACACGGAACTTAGTATATTTGTACACGATCCCCGTAAATCAATAATTGGTTGATCATATTTTAATCGTTAGTATTTTATTTTGAAAGGGGAGTGATGTATAACACTGTGATGCACAGAGAGTGCACAACACAACACTATAATGCACAGAGTTTGGTGCAAGAATAAAAAAAGTTGGTATGCAAATCACCTCCCATTTTGAAAGATTTGTAACACAAAAGTGTCGCATAAACTTTTTTTCTTCATAACCATTTCGTAACTAACTTAGGGTGTGTTTCTTTTTTACTATATGAGGAGGGATAGTAGGATCTAGTAATTTAATACTGGTAGTATTTTTTTTTAAAATGAGATCCACTATTTTCATTGTTTGGTCTATATCTACAAAGCAAAAATTATGTTATCCTCCCAAATAAGTGGCTTATATATGTGTGGACCCCACATGCCTCTTAATATAGAGAAAAAAAGAAACACACTCTTAGGGCACGTTTGGTAGAGAGAATTTCAAAGAAATGAAATGAAGTAGAGAATAGAAATTCAGAGAATAGAAATCAGTAGAGAATTTGTTCAATTCTAATGTTTGGCAACAACAGAGACTTGACTCGAGAAATAAAAAAAATATTAATTAAATAACATTTTGTCATATGAGACTCACATGTATTTGTTTGTTGATTTGTTTAAAGAATTTATTTTTTCTAAATAACACTTCTAAAAAATATATATATAAAAAAAATTTAAATTATTTTTTTAAAAATTTTATTTAAAAAAAATCATATTTTTTAAAAAAAACTTATTTTTTTTAAAAAATTATTTAATTTTTTTAAATTTTTTTAAATTTATTTTTTTTATAAAATTAGTTAAAAAAAATATTTTTTCTAAATAACAATTCTATAAAAAAATACATTTTAAAAAAAATATTTTTTTTAAATTACTTTTATAATTTTTTTTTTTAACAAAGTAGACTCTTTAAAAAAAATTATAATTTGAAGTGATTAGAAGAAAAAAATATATATAAAACTTAAAACTTAAAAAAAAATATATATATATATATATATATATATATATATATATATATATATATATATATATATATATATATATATATATATATATAT
>LBNU01038485.1:64524-76794 GCA_014162995.1 Artemisia annua | reverse complement strand
AAAAAAAAAAAAAAAAAAAAAAAAAAAAAAAAAAAAAAAAAAAAAAAAAAAAAAAAAAAAAAAAAAAAAAAAAAAAAAAAAAAAAAAAAAAAAACTGACACCGCAAAAAACGTATACACAAAAATACATTTTAAATTAAACACCACACACAAACAAATACGTAAGTCGGTCACTTTTACGGCCAACATCTCCATTTCGTCTTTAGAGTACGCATCCCTATCAATGTAGTAAAGGCCGACGCGTCATACCCCGACCAACCGAGAGTCGACCAAGTTATTACACTTGGTCTAATATCTTGAATTCGTGGTATCTAAATATCTAATAATCAATATTGACATGATCAGATTCCATGGTATAAACAACACGTATTATAAAGTCCCTCAAAATGTCAATTGTATCGATTTTTGTTACAAGAAAAAGCGACGCATGCATGCTCAACTTATGTATTATAAATGGATGATGATATATTTTTGTAACTTTAATAAAAACGACGCGCGATCTCAAATCTTGTTCTTTGAAGAATAAAATCACAGGAAAACGATTCAAAGCAACAGAATAGTAAATCGAGTTGATTAAAAACGAGGTGGAATTAAATTTAGACAAAATTGAAAATGTGTCAACTTTAATAATGTTGAATACGTGTAAAAAGGTTAAGGGGCGTTTGGTTCGCCATAATCTGGCGTAATTGGATGTAATTATAATCTGATTACATTACGTAGGCTGTTTTTTTTTCACAGAATGGAGGGAATTGTAATTCAGATTACATTACGTAGGCTGTTTGGTTTGCGTTGTAATTGTAATTCAGCCATTACAATTACGTCATAGGAGAGAATTCAGATTACATAGGATGTTGGATGGAAAGTTTTGAATTACGTTGTAATTCAGAATTATTATTATTATTATTATTATTATTATTAATAATAATAATAATAATAATAATAATAATAATAATAATAATAATAAATATTTAATATAAATATTAAAATAATAATATTTATATAATAATAATAATAATAATAATATTTATTATAATAATATTTATTAACTAATATTTACATAATAATAATCTTTTATATAATAAAACAAAACCCCAAGTGGGGACTTTTCCATTTCAAAAAAACTAAACCATACCTTATTTAGTAATAATATTATTTAAAAAAAAGATTATTTTCTTATTAGGTAACATTTTATATTTATCCATAATACAAGTAGAAGATAAGGGTACAAGTAGAAGATAAAATGACAAAAATATAGATAAGAATGCAATTGAGACAAGTAGGATGTAAACTTTAATAATTATCTGTTAATAATAAAACTATAATTACTCATCATAAATCAAACACAAACAATGATAAATTATTTGTTTGTTAATAAATAAAAATATATGAGTTCAAAAAATTTTTAAAAAAAACCGCGCGTGCGCGGCATCGTATAACTAGTCATATATGTATAGATTATTATTATAATAATCATATAATACATAATAATTTAATAATAATAAATATTTATTATAAAATGGCGAATATAATAATAGTAATAATAAAATAATAATAATAATAATAGTTAATATAATATTAAAACTAACATATATAATAATAGTATCTTATTAGGTTTTTATCAATTGGTATATAATAATTATAATAATTAGGCGGGGTGGTCCATTATACGGGTGGGGGGGAGGTGGCGCGCCCGGGGGGTGGGTAGTCGCCGCGCTTAAAGCCGCCATCCATTTTCGGGGCTAGTTTTTGGATCTCGGCAGGGAGGTTGTTATCGACCACGCTCCTTTTTAGGGATTTCGACTTCCATGGACCCACCGTCCTTGCCTGTCTTAATCGACCAACACCCTTGTGGGTTCTAGGTTAGCGCCAGTTTGGCACCGTGTAACCCGGCTTCCGGTTCATCCCGCATCGCCAGTTCGCTTACCAAAAGATGGCCCACTTGGAGCTCTCGATTCCGTGGCACGGCTCAAACAGCAGGCCGCGCCGTCTACCTATTTTAAAGTTTGAGAATTTAGGTCCGGGGAGGCGTTCGCCGATGCCTGCTAATCATTCGCTGTTACCCGATAGAACTCGCACCCGGGGTCCTCCAGAATCCTGAGGAAACTTCGGAGGGAACCAGCTACTAGACCGGTTTCGATTAGTCTTTCGCCTATACCCAAGTCAGACGAACGGATTTGCACGTCAGTATCGCCTGCGGCCTCCACCAGAGTTTTCCTCTGCTTCGCCCGCTTCAGGCATAGTTTCACCATCTTCCGGGTTCCCGACAGGCATGCTCACACTCGAACCTTCTCAGAAGATCAAGTCGGGTCGGGACGGTGCACCCCGCGGTAGAGGCGATTCCCTCCAATCAGCTTCTGCGCCTGCGGGTTTACTCACCCGTTGACTCGCACACCATGTCAGACTCCTTTTGCGTCCGTGTTTCAAGACGGGCCGAATGGGGGTTGCCCGGCAGGCGGGTGCCAGGAGCCGCGCAGGTGCGGAAGGCACGCGCGTGACGGGCGCGTGCAACCACGATCGGACGCGACGGCATCTCACGGGATATCAACAGCGCCCGGGCTTTGGCCCGCCGCACCAATCCCGCCACCGGTCCACGCCCCGAGTTCGATCGACGGACCGGCTTTACGCCGTTCCACATCCGACCGGGACGCATCGCCGGCCCCCATTCGCTTCGTCCTCCCGACAATTTCCAAGCACTCTTTGACTCTCTTTTTCAAATCCGTTTTCATCTTTCCCTCGCGGTACTTGTTTGCTATCGGTCTCACGCCAGGGTATTTAGCCTTGGACGGAATTTACCGCCGCTATTGGGGCTGCATTCCCACAACAACCCCGACTCGCAGACACGCCTCGTGGTGCGACAGGTCCGGGGCGACGACGGGGCTCTCACCCTCTTCCGGCGGCCCCCCTTTCCCAGGGACTTGGGCCCTGGTCCGTCGCTGAGGACGCTTTCCTCCAGACTACAACTTCGACAGCCGAAGCCGCCCGATTTTCGAAGCTGGGCTTTTCCCCCCCCCCCCGTTCGCATCGCCGTTACTAAGGGAATCCTTGTAAGTTTCTTTTCCTCCGCTTAGTTGATATGCTTAACTCAGCGGTTAGTCCGCCTGACCTGGGGGTGCGCGTTAACTGGTCGATAGCGTCGTCAAAGAGACGACACGTTGGGTTTTCTTTAGAGTTTCCCTTGCCGACTAACGGCACAAAACAAAATAGACGGAGGGTTTTTAGACCACCACTAGTTCGTGCGTCATTTCTGTATATATCTTTTCGCTTATTTTCGGCCAACACGGTCCATGAGACGGGAGAACCATTATTCGCCCCCAAAACACGAGTTCCCTTTACAGAGAATTGGTGGGGGGCGACGCGATGCGTGAGCGCCCGAGGCAGACGTGCCCTCGGCCAAAAGGCTTGGGCGCAACTGCCGGTTCAAAAACTCGATGGTTCACGGGGATCGTGCAATTCAGCCACCGAAGATATCGCATTTTGCTACGTTCTTCATCGATGCGTGAAGCCGAGTATCCGTTGCGAGGAGTCGTTTGTGAATATAAAGAGCGCACATCGCCATGAGCACACCCGAGACGGGTTAGGCAACATGAAAGACGAGCCTTCTAAGAGTTATTTGCCTTGGCACACATCTTGTCCGGGGGTTGTTAATTGCTGCCAATGACACATTCACCAAGGGTCCAAACGGAACTCGAGTGAATGCGCATCGACAAGAAGCGTCGATTGCATCAAACAAGCGCGTTGATCCAACCGGGACACTTTCGAGGTTGTTTTACGTGTTCCACTGGGTCGTTCTTCTTTTGCAGGGTGTCGACAATGATCCTTCCGCAGGTTTGCCCTACGGAAAACCTTGTTACGACTTCTCCTTCCTCATATATTGGATAAGGTTCAGTGGAATTCTCGCGGACGCTCGCAAGGCAGCGAACCGGCACCACGTCGCCTTGCATCCATACACTCCCACCGGACCATTCAATCCGGGTAGGACGACGGGGCGGTGTTGTTACGAAGAGGCAGGACGTGAGTCAGAACGCGAAGCTGATGACTGGCGGGCGCTTACTAGGAATTCCTCGTTTAAGACCAAAAATATACAAATTGCATAATGAGTCATATATCCCCATCACGAGAAATTTCAAAGAGTTTCCCGGCCTGTCGGCCAAGTGCTATATACTCGGTGGGAATACATCAGTGTAGCGCGCGGCGGCCAGAAATCCTAAGGGCATCCCAGACTTGTTATTGCCTCAACTTCCGTGGCCTAAAGGCCATAGTCCCTCTAAGAAATGCTGGGCGTGGAGTGATACCTCCCACATAGGCGTAGTTAGCAGGGCTGAGGTCTCGTGTCGTTAACGGAATTAACCAGACAAATCGCTCCCACCAACTGAAGAGACGGCCATGCACCACCACCCAGTAGAATCCAAGGAAAGAGCTCTCAGGTCTTTCAATCCTCGTACTATGTCTGGACCTGGGTAAGTCTCCCCGTGTTGAGTCAATATTGAAGCCCAGCTCGCAGCTTCCCTGGGTGGTGCCCTTCCGTCAATTCGCTTCTAAGGTTTCAGTCCTTGCGACCCATACTCCCCCCGGAACCCAAAAAACTTTCGATTTCCATAGCGTGCCAGCTGGCAGTTTCTCTATATATAAAGACTATATTTCATCTCTCTGATCCTATTTTAATAATTAATGAATAATAGTATAGATCATAACAAATAATAATAACAAGGAGTAGGCCCGTCGCGTTGCGGTGCGGGGTTAGTTTGGTTTGAAGGATTAGTGACTTTTGGTTCGAGGAATAGCTTAACTTTAAGTATTGCGCTGCGCAGACCGTTGCAGAATATGTGTGACATGCTTATGTTTGGCCACCTTTAACGTTAGCAGGCCATATGTAAGGAGTCAGCTGTCTCATGAACATCGCTCTTATCAACGTTTGCATTTTTTTCGCCTGCAGCGTGCCTTGTTGGACAGGCGCATCTATAAATGATGCCGGCCCTAAAGGTGACAATAACATCAAACGGCCAATTAAGAAAGTTCAACCCAGAATGGATACGACGTTTTTATAACAAATAGACACGTCACACCTAAATACAACTAACGCACACAACTACCATGCTCAGACGTATATGGTCAACCCAGCTCGTATGCTGGTTTAAGCTTTAGTGAAATGTCAGGCCCACCTAAAGATGATTACTACCATAAGGTAGTAATAATAAGGGTTTCACCAAGAACCTTATTACACGTTACAACAATAGGCGTTTAGATCAGCGTACCAGCAGGGAACCGACGGGTATGATTCTCCTTCGGTTGAACAGTCGGGGGTCGGTTTGTTGAGTGGCTTGGGTTTTCAAAAAGTCAGTACCATCGTAACACAGTAGATCCGACTCNTTCAGAATTATTATTATTATTATTATTATTATTATTAATAATAATAATAATAATAATAATAATAATAATAATAATAATAATAAATATTTAATATAAATATTAAAATAATAATATTTATATAATAATAATAATAATAATAATATTTATTATAATAATATTTATTAACTAATATTTACATAATAATAATCTTTTATATAATAAAACAAAACCCCAAGTGGGGACTTTTCCATTTCAAAAAAACTAAACCATACCTTATTTAGTAATAATATTATTTAAAAAAAAGATTATTTTCTTATTAGGTAATATTTTATATTTATCCATAATACAAGTAGAAGATAAATACAAAAAATATAGATAAGAAGCAATTAACAATAGGATTAAAACTTTTAAATAATTATCTTTAATAATAAAAAACTATAATTAAACATCATAAATCAAACAAAACAAAGATTAAATTATTTGTTTTTTAATAAATAAAAATATATGATTCAAAAAATTTTAAAAAAAAAACCCGCGCGTGCGCGGGCATTATAACTAGTATATATTATAATTATATTATAATAATCATATAATAATAATAATTAATAATAATAAATATTTATTATAATAATAATATAATAATAGTAATAATAATAATAATAATAATAATAATATTTAATATAAATATTAAAAAACTAATATTTATATAATAATATATTTATTATTTTTATTATATTTATATAATAATTATAATAATATTTATATTAATATTTATAATTATTTTATTATTTTAATAATAATAATAATATTATAATCATAACAAATAATAATAACAAGGAGTAGGCCCCGTCGCGTTGCGGCGGGGTTAGTTTGTTTGAGATAGTGGACGTTTTGGTTCAGGAATACTTAACTTTAATATTGCGCTGCTGCAGACCGTGTGCAGAATATGTGTGACATGCTTTAGTTTGGCCACTTTAACGTTAGCAGCCATATGTAAGGAGTCACTGTCTTATGAACATCGCGTTATCAACGTTTGCATTTTTTTTGCAGCGTGCCTTGTTGGACAGGCCATCTATAAATGATGCGGCCCTAAAGTGACAATAACATCAAACGGCAATTAAGAATTCAACCCAGAAGATAGCGACGTTTTATAACAAATAGACACGTCACATTAAATACAACTAACGCACACAATTACCATCTCAGAGTATATGTCAACCCATCGTATGCTGTTTAAGGCCTTGTAGTGAAATCAGGCGCACCTAAAATGATACTACCATAAGGTATATAATAAGGGTGTCACCAAGAACTTATTACAGTTACCAAACAATAGGCGTTTAGATCACGTACCAGCAGGAACCGACGGATGAGTTCTCCTTCGTTGAACATCGGGGTCGGTTTGTTGAGTGGCTGTTATTCGAAAAGCTTCAGTACCATGTAAACATAGACGCAAGCGAATAAGAAATCATAACAGGCTTGCACGACAAAGGTAATTGTACCTGAGATTGAAGCGGTAGCTGCGTACATATTTGTTGGAAGCGTAGGAGGCTGAGCCCCTGATTGCGTTCCAACTCTCCTGAAGTAATCGAAAACCAAAACAGAATTAAAAAAACACCTGCTTAAAAATTGATTTCTTTGCAGCATCATCTAAACACAATCGAAACGAAACCCCTTTGTTAATATGAGATCTTACACACCCAAAAAAGGTTAAAACAAATATTATCCCCCATGGCTAGTCAAATCCAAGCTAATAGTAGCTTTTAGCCTTTAAGGCTAAGCGGTGCTTACATCTATTATTCTTTTTTCCTGTCCTAGTGAGGATGCTTCCGTAATTTACGCTAGAGATGGAAGAAATGCAGCTGAAGACGGTGGGACGTAGCAGAAGTGTCTGGAAAGGCGGTTATGTTAGTATAGAGATAACCACAAATACACAAATGGATAGGCAATTGGATTATTACAAATTTGGGCCAAATATCTTCACGTATTGGGCTACAACCTTGGGCCATTTGGATAATATTATTTTAGTTGCCGCCGACGTTGTGTTTTAGTATAGATATCTAATAATAATATAATCATAATTAATTTATTATTATTATTATTATTATTAAATAATAGTAACAATAATAATAATACTTTTTTATATTTTTATTATTTTAATAATAATTATTATTATTATATTTTTATAATAATAATAATAATAATAATAATAATAATAATAATAATAATAATAATAAATATTAATATTAATATTATTATTATTAGTATTATTATTTATTGTTAATATTTATTATTTATTTATTTATTTATTATTATTATTATTATTATTATTATTATTATTATTAAGTTTTTTCTTTTTTTTTTGAATTACAATTACGTTGATATCCAACCAAACAAAGTGACAAAATACATCACTTACAATTCCAACACATTACAATTACAACACATTCCAACTCTTTGAATTACAATTCATTCAAATTACAATTCCTTTGACAGATTACAATTCATTTCAAAACATACTGCGAACCAAACGCACCCTAAGTGAATTTGAACGTGGAACTTTCTCACAACATGCCAGCTGGGACTTGGGAAGTTTTCACTTTGGGTTTACATTTTTTTCTTTTCTTTTTTTTTCTTTATCTTTTATCCTAAAATTTCAAAAGTTACGTCGCTCTTCCTCTTTTTTATTTTTATTTTTATTTTTTATTTTTTTTTGAACGGCGAAGATTTATTAAAACTAGCAAGGAGCTAGATGAGGAAAAAACATTACAAAGTAATCAAATGAGGATTCTTAAGCCACTCCTCCCAAGAAAAGGACCATTTACATCTATTTTTACACCATAGAAATGAAATCGACTTGATGTCTTCCATAATCGCCGATCGGAGAGGAGGCTTATCGTCATATAGGAGACGATTTCGAAAATTCCAAATTGACCACCAGGCTACGCAAAACACACCCTCCAAAATAGACTTCAAATTTGACCCAAGACTAATAGAAGCGAACCATGAATTCCAGCTTGAAAAAGATGACCAAATATTCCAATCCAGCTCCCACCATCTGCAAAAACCTCGGAAAACATCGAGGGCCAAATCACATCGAAAAAAAGTATGCTGAACGTCTTCTTCGCAATTACCACAAGTCGAGTAGTTAACCGTCTCCATAACAACACCTCTATGAGAAAGATTAAGTCTAGTCGGTAGACAGTCTCGACGCACTCTCCACATAAAAATATTTATTTTAATAGGAACGGATTTCACCCATATCGTCGACACGACCGACGAGGAAGAATCATGTCGTCTATGAGATTCCGATTGATCTTGACACTAAAATTACCATTTCCAGCAACATTGCAAACCCATCTATCTGGAACGGATGATAGAGAAACCATACCTTTGAAAGAGATTAAGTCATTGAGCTGGGATAACTCAATACCTCCACGTGCAGGTCTCCGAAAAGAAGAGTCCATCTGTATCGCCTTTTTACTAGCCACTGAAATATCCTTTGCAGATTCAAGCGCGTATAAACGAGGAAACAACTCGCAAAAGGCCGAATCTCCCTGACCAGAAGTTTGTACTATTTCCATTCCCTATTCGTTTGGAACAAAAAGACATTGTTTAAGAAAAAAACTGCTTATCTACTTTCTGTTTTGAAACATTTTTTTTTGGAGGATTGGGATTTGTTTGGAGGATAAGAATTTAATTGATTTTAAGTAGTTGTGATGATGAATTATATAATGTATTTGTGGTGGGCTTATATTTGATGAGGAGCAAGAGACCGATTTTCTGACCGTTAGTTCGTTAGTTTAAACCAAAAACTTTAAACCACAAAATGAACAAATCGAGATTGGGTTATGATTTTGAAAGGGCATGATTCTTCAGGTTTAAAAGATGATTTGTTAGAAAGTTTCTAAAACCTGTTATAATAGATTTTTTTTTTTAATGTTGGTTTTGATTACAAATTTTGATTTTGATTTTGATTATTTTTTCTTTTTAGTTCCCAGGTATGAAAAACTATGAAGATTTATGTTTAAGAAAAAAACTGCTTATCAACTTTCTGTTTTGAAACATTTTTTTTTGTTTGGAGGATGGGGATTTGTTTGGAGGATAAGAATTTAATTGATTTCAAGTAATTGTGATGATGAATTATATAATGTATTTGTGGTGGGCTTATATTTGATGAGGAGCAAGAGACCGATTTTTTGACAATTAGTTCGTTAGTTTAAACGAAAAAGTTTAAACCACAAAATGAACAGATCGAGATTGGGTTATGATTTTGAAAGGGCATGATTCTTTAGGTTTAAAAGATGATTTGTTAGAAAGTTTCTAAAACCTGTTATAATAGAATTTTTTTATGTTGGTTTTGCTTACAAATTCTGATTTTGATTTTGATTTTTTATTTTTTTTTTATTTTTTTTTCTTTTTAGTTCCCAGGTATGAAAAACTATGAAGATTTATGTTTAAGAAAAAAACTGCTTATCTACTTTCTATTTTGAAACATTTTTTTTTTGTTTGGAGGATGGGGATTTGTTTGGAGGATAAGAATTTAATTGATTTTAAGTAGTTGTGATGATGAATTATATAATGTATTTGTGGTGGGCTTATATTTGATGAGGAGCAAGAGNAAAAAGAATAACAAAAATAAAAATAAATGGGAGGTCGAAGATAATGTTTAAAATGACAAAAATGCCCCTCACATGACCTGTGCTTGGCTACTTAATGATGTTTAACTGACGGATTAACGATTAAATGACCGGTCAGTTACAAAGTGTCGAGTACAATGATGGGTGATGTAATTTTTGTAGTTTTAAGATGAAAGGTGAAAAAGTATGTAAATCTGGGTGGTGTAATTTTTGAAGTACAATGGTGTTGTTATGGATACCTCAACCTATCTTTTGTGAGTTACCTTTTACCCCATCTATTAATAGTATAAGACAAATCTCTTATTTATTTATTTTTTTTTTATCATCTTTTGTTCCATACTTTTTGTTTTTAATCACTTTATGTTATGTACTCTCAGTTTCATAATTTTATAATAAAAGTAAAATTGTAAAAAAATAAAATTAATTAATAAAATTAAATTGTATTCACTTTAAAAATATGAACGTCCGAACCCTTCAATCAATTGCGTGTATTTTGTTTTTCTTTTTTAAGTTGTGTGTCAATTAATCGTAATGTAAGATACAATGGTCCATGGCCATATAGTTGGAGACAAAATTATATAGGTGTCATAATTTGACTCTTCAAATGAGCTCATTATGTGATACGAAAGTATGAAGAAAATAAATTGTATAGTAGTACACATATATACATAGACACAACATAATATCGTTCAGTAAGTGTATAGTGTCCGGTTAGACCACGTATATATAACTGAGTAAAAGGTTCGAAGGATAGACAATACGGCAAACCGGTCATATGTCAATTTGCATATGATGTCTTTGCGAGTCGAATTGGCCAGCTGAAAGTCCGAGTTACCAAAGCAACGTTTTGAATGAATCGGAAAACACCAAAATTAAAGACTCAAGCATAGCTTCGCAAAGGAAAGCTTGATGATGAGTTATACTCCGTAGTATCTAGCAGGTCATTTGTAAAGATTCTCATTAAGACTAGCTGTTATGTAGCACATTTCGCACGCAAAGGGCACCTTTCGCTCGTGAAGCTCATGACGGAGAGGATATATTGGCGCGCGAAGGGATGTTTTCGGGGTTGATTAGTTTTTTTTTTTTTTTTTTTTTTTTTTTTTTTTTTTTTTTTTTTTTTTTTTTTTTTTTTTTTTTTTTTTTTNGTTTGGTTAGATGGTGTGCCCAAAATCATATAAATGGGCTTTTATGAGCTAATTTGTAAAATATTTAAGCGTATTTAGTCTCAATTTTATTTATTTATTTTTGAAATGGGCATTTATGACCTTTTAAAAGGTGAATGGACGTTAACGGGTACATGTTTTCTCTCAGTTGAATAACTCTGCAATTTTTTTTTAACTTATAAAATGTACAGTAGTTATTTAAATATAAATGAGGCGTTAAGTTTGGGAAAATTTTCGTCGTTTTTGGACTTTCTAAATTAATTTGTATAACATGAGCTCGTTAAACTCATGCACATTTAATCCTGTGTCCGTTCGGGTCCGAGCCCATTTGGATCCGTAGCCCGAACCCGCCTAACTCGTCCGTTTTGCAACCTCTAGTCACCACTATGATTGTTATGTGATTGGTTAGGTTATGTAAGGAAAAATTGATATGACGTTAAGGCATAGACGGTAGAAAAATGGTCGTATACTAAAAATTGTAAAGTCCAATGAATGCATGATACGTCTATAGGCCTAAGATTTCATAACTAACTTCTGATTATTCTAGTTAATAAATGTTAATGAACGTCACCACTCGTTATTAGTAAGGGCCCTATTAGTAATGAAGTATTCCTTTTCTGGTGCTACGAACAAAATTGGAAAATGTTGTAGGGTTGATAGCTGGCAAGAGCGGTCCTTCACTCCTTCCATCCAAACTCGCTTTAATGTTGGATCCAAGTCATCCAACCAATTGATTTGCACACTTCTTTTGACTGAAAACATTTATACATTTTTTTATTTTATTTCTGTGATCTAATATATGTTAAATTGGAAATAGTTATTCATGCTAGTATATTTATCATGTTATAGTATTTTTTCGGATGCCTGAGTTATACAAGTCTACAATTAAGAGGGGAAGGTGTGGGCTCGCCAAGAACCTCGCCACTCCTACGTGGAGAAGCAAGTCGCTTCGTTGTTGCTCGTTGCTACAACATGTGAAGCTCGCCGTGGTTCGCCACTTTGGTGGTGCTCGTCTGCACGACGAGCTATGGAACCAGACATATCGTCCTTTTTTTTTTTTTTTTTTTTTTTTTTTTTTTTTTTTTTTTTTTTTTTTTTTTTTTTTTTTTTTTTTTTTTTTTTTTT
>LBNU01038485.1:28939-54085 GCA_014162995.1 Artemisia annua | reverse complement strand
GTTGTATTTAATTTGGTTGTACAATGTGAATAAATCATTGTACTTTTAAGTAATGGGGTGTTTTAATAATAATATTAATTACATTCATAATTTCCTTTAATAAGATTTCAACATTTCAACATTTCAACAATATTGACTTTTCACTTTTCCACTTTGACTCTTTTTCCTTTATATGTAGTATAGATTGTGGCTTCTTTAATAAAACAACCCTTTTAGTTTTTGTGTTAAGCTTATTGACTTTATATAAGTTCAACAAGCTCATACCTTGAACAAATAAGATAATTCATCCATCGCAAATTAACTGATATCGGCAGAGACAAGAATCACATAGTTTAAAAAAACGGTCACTTTTCTAAAATAAAACTTCATCTTCATTATTTTTAAAACTTTTTTATTGAAAAATATAAAAAGGTGACCATTATTTTGTAACATCCCAAAATAGAAATATTAAACAATATATAATTTTGAAGCACATGAGTGAAAACATTGATCATGTCCTTCAGTTTTTGTGGAATTATTCTATGTATCATAATTTGATACTCGAATCTTGTTATCTTTGTACATTACTCGATAGTTTTGAACCTTTTCTATATATAGCGTACTCCCACAAACATAAAAAAGCAAGACTTGGATTCATGTTGGAACTAGATTTGGAATCATTATTTCAGTCTCACACCCACAATAATTCACAAGTTTGGATACCATTCCCATGACGATAAGCTTTGGACATTATCCGCTTTGCCCATGCATCACACATACACATTGAATGAATGCATGCTTCAAAAATGTTTTTTCAATAATATCTTACAAACATGTACATCCATGAAGCATTAAGTACTACGACATTATGTTTGTATGGAATACGTAAATAGGTATTGTTTAGATCGAGGTTGTGCCAACATGAAGAAATCACAAAGACGATTCTTGCGGTGTTCTCTAAAGAAAAACATATATCAGTAAAACGTAAAAAAAGGGGAAAAATATTTAAAAATGTACCATACTTGTCACAAAAATTACTTTCGTGTAGCGAACAAAAAAAATAGCTTTTTGATGTACTGAACTTTCATTTTTTGGCCTTTTCTATGTACTATTGACATTTTTGCCCCTCAAAATATTAAAAATCTAAGGGCAAAAAAGTCACGAAAATACATCAAAAAGGACAAAAATGAAAGTTCAGTACATCAAAAAGCTATTTTTTTTGTACGCTACACGAAAGTAATTTTTGTGACAAGTATGGTACATTATTAAAGATTTTTCCCTAAAAAAAAGTACAGATGCATTGCAAATGGTTCAAACAACACAAGCCAAACGAATCAGACAGGAATGTGTGTGTCTAGCTGGTTGGCTTTACGCAGTTCAAGCGTTTCTGAGAATCATGTAATATGCGAATCAACAATGAGCCTAAGTGACAATATAATACGGAGTATGTTCTAAAATGAGGAATCTACACCTCAAATGTCGTGTATCAAGAATTTTATGTAACGACTAACGTGCATTGTTAGTTATCTCATAATTAATGTAATGGTTTATTTTCAGTTTCACTAAATGTTTTTATATGTTCATTGATACATGTTAAGAATTATTGTTTGAATTGAATTATCGCATGTTTCAACCTTTTGCAATTACATTTTGATACTTTCACGTTTTATGTTTAAACGTTACACGAAACACTTACTACAATATCACAACTATAGTTGTTTGCCACTAGAAATCCCGTTGCTATGCACACATACTCGTCTAGCTAGTTTTATATGTATCGTGATTGATTGATTTCACATATACTTGAATCTAATTATCAAAACTTAAATTTTATAACGGTAAAAAGTAAAAACTATTCAACCATTTTTCTAGTTTTCCACAATATATAATCATTGCTATTGCCATTCCCTACTCCCTAATACTTCCAACAGAACACACCTTTAGTGCTCAAGTAGCACACATTTTGTAAAAAATATACAATTAATATATTACTTCTCAATCAAATGTTTATCTTTACTTTTTATAAAGTTTTTAATTAACTGTAATATGAAAGTGAACACAAATAAAAAACAGATGGCTAATTGGTTGTAAATGTATCTTACTTGCTATTTTTCTAATTTTGTGCAATGTACTATTTTTTTTTCCCTTTTTTTCCAATAATTTTAAATTTCGTCTTTGTGTTGTATCATATTCCAGGTGTGTGTATTATTTTGACTATTTTACCCCTCTCCGGTTAATAAGAATGTGTAAGCTAAGGTAAAATGGTCGAATAAATGATCAGATAATATATTGTGTTGGCAAGTCTGTTCCTGGTTTAGTTCTCGCGATATGATATTTGTTGCGGATTAGAATAAGTTGGAAGTCTATTTGGTTTTGGTTTTGGTTTTGTGTTTGAGAATAATTGTTAATGATCATGGGGATACTATCATGTTTGTGGTCGTTTTATTTGGTTGATATAAAATCGTATCTTTGGTTTCTATTCGATGTGGTTTGTTTTGATTTACTAATTTTTGTGTAGTATTAGAAGATATATTGATTCTGATTAGTGATTACTAAGTTAACTTGGATTAAATGGTAGTCGAGCTCGAGGACTTTAGACTAAGCTTAAGCTAGGTTTGATCAACAACAACAATACATAAGCACGTCAAGGTAGGATTTCCCTAAAAACGTCCAATATATATTATTGAGTTTGGCTCAAGATGCAGATCCAATTTTATCAAAATATAAGCTATGGTCCTTTAGAGTAAAAATTAACCAAAAAGTATGCCTAATTAATGCCCTAATTCATCTAATTAACCCCTTCGCGCATTGCTTTACTAAGCATTAATTTTCGGGTCATCGTCTACTTTTTTTTTTCGAACGGCGGGTTAGTTGTTAGATGTTAGTTGTTGACTCGAGTTAGTGTCGCATCCTCGGGCAGAGATATCAACCGCGAGCCTCTCCTTAGGGGATAACCCCACTCCTATTCCCGATTCGCCTGATATCATTAGAGCTTGTGGTTCCCAAGTGAGGACTTCCCGGTCGGTCACCCAAACCGGTACTACTCTCACTTGGGCTCGCTTAACTACTTAAGCCTTTACCACTAGACCACAAGCCCCATGATGGGTCATCGTCTACTTAAATTGATTTTGACACGCTATCTTCTTTTGTTATGTTTATTTTAAAAGCATGTGTTTTGTGAATGTTGACGCAAACCGCCAATTTTTATCCTCTATTCCTCACTTACATTTAACATCACGCAAGATTATATATTTATATATGTGATGTTACCATAGATCACACATCAGTTTTCTACAATGGGGATAAACTTAAGACCAGAAAAATTCGATAAGAATTCATGGCTTTGGAGCTCGATAAGAGATTGAGTGTTCGAATCACTATTTGAATTGTCATTATCAATTTTGAAATTCAAGTTAATAAGACAATAAACACATCCAACTTTTGGGGGGAGGAAGTAGAACAGATGGTAATAAAGTGATGTACATATAACAGGTTTCTGTAGGGAAAATGTAAGCACGTAGGGATATTCGGTTCAATTGTTCCGAGTTCTGACACAAGAACAATAACACCACACCGAATATAAACAAAGAACAATGAAAGAATCAACGAATATTCTATATAGTATCATTGACAGATCTAAATTATATGCCTAAAGATATGCCTAAGCCCATGTGGCATAATCGTGATTGCTGCAGTAATGGGACCCACTTTTTCACAAACTATCATGATCATGCCACACATGTTTAGTCATACCTTTAGGCACAAAATTAGGCTTCCTAATCATTTTCCTATTCTATTGGTTGGGTTTTAAGATTCAATTGTGATCTTACGATTTCATAATACTTAGAAGCAAAAGTGATCCTAGTCCAACGTAGAATTTTTGTAACGTAGGATCTTAATAGGTTCTTAATATTAATCATGAGATCCTAAAATCATCTGACATGATCTTATTTTGCTAGAACCATATGCTAAAACATATTTTGCTAGAACCATATGCTAAAACACTACAAATTTATGGAATAGGTTTTATAGAATTTAAAGAACAAAAGGTTAATCATTTTAAAGATTATCCCATAATCGTAATTTAGGCAATTAAATTCATGAAACATTCATAAAATTTTGTGTTTGATATATAATAATGTGTAGATTTACATAATTTTATACTAACATTTATTAAGAAAATAACATTATAATGGTATCTTAAAAAACACGATTCGATCTTACGTTGCAACCCGATCTTGAAAACCTTGATCAAAACACATTCATCCTGAAATTAGTGAGATCCTCTTAATAATTTTATATTATAATTTGTCAATTACAAAATGCCCCCTCCCCCAAATAAATAAATAATAAAAAAAATATATTAAATTAGAAATAAATAAATAAATAAATAAATAAATAAATAAATAAATAAATAAAAAGCCTTGAATCTTCAACCAAAATGTCTCGCCTCAGGACAAATAACTATTATTTAGATACTAGACGAGTACCCGTGCATAGCAACGGGATTTTATAGCGACACATAGTTTATTGATAAAAAAAGTTTATAGGTTATAAACGAAAAACAATAAAAGTTTGAAGATTTGGAAATTTAACATAATGTTTTGAAACCTGGTTCAACCCGGGTGGTTCAACCGGTTGAACCGTTCCAGTTGAAAAATAGGTCGATTTAAATCGGGTCAACTTTCTAGGTTGGGTCGAAAATGGGTCAAATTAAACCGGCTCAACCCGTCGGGTTTGAAGCGTCCCGGGTCAACCCGGTTTGTGTTTTAATTGGTTGTATTTAATTTGGTTGTACAATGTGAATAAATCATTGTACTTTTAAGTAATGGGGTGTTTTAATAATAATATTAATTACATTCATAATTTCCTTTAATAAGATTTCAACATTTCAACATTTCAACAATATTGACTTTTCACTTTTCCACTTTGACTCTTTTTCCTTTATATGTAGTATAGATTGTGGCTTCTTTAATAAAACAACCCTTTTAGTTTTTGTGTTAAGCTTATTGACTTTATATAAGTTCAACAAGCTCATACCTTGAACAAATAAGATAATTCATCCATCGCAAATTAACTGATATCGGCAGAGACAAGAATCACATAGTTTAAAAAAACAGTCACTTTTCTAAAATAAAACTTCATCTTCATTATTTTTAAAACTTTTTTATTGAAAAATATAAAAAGGTGACCATTATTTTGTAACATCCCAAAATAGAAATATTAAACAATATATAATTTTGAAGCACATGAGTGAAAACATTGATCATGTCCTTCAGTTTTTGTGGAATTATTCTATGTATCATAATTTGATACTCGAATCTTGTTATCTTTGTACATTACTCGATAGTTTTGAACCTTTTCTATATATAGCGTACTCCCACAAACATAAAAAAGCAAGACTTGGATTCATGTCGGAACTAGATTTGGAATCATTATTTCAGTCTCACACCCACAATAATTCACAAGTTTGGATACCATTCCCATGACGATAAGCTTTGGACATTATCCGCTTTGCCCATGCATCACACATACACATTGAATGAATGTATGCTTCAAAAATGTTTTTTCAATAATATCTTACAAACATGTACATCCATGAAGCATTAAGTACTACGACATTATGTTTGTATGGAATACGTAAATAGGTATTGTTTAGATCGAGGATGTGCCAACATGAAGAAATCACTAAGACGATTCTTGCGGTGTTCTCTAAAGAAAAACATATATCAGTAAAACGTAAAAAAAAAGTACCGATGCATGGCAAATGGTTCAAACACCACAAGCCAAACGAATCAGACAGGATGTGTGTGTCTAGCTGGTTGGCTTTACGCAGTTCAAGCGTTTCTGAGAATCATGTAATATGCGAATCAACAATGAGCCTAAGTGACAATATAATACGGAGTATGTTCTAAAATGAAAGAATCTACACCTCAAATGTCGTGTACCAAGAAGTTTTATGTAACGACTAACGTGCATTGTTAGTTATCTCATAATTAATGATATGATGTTTTAATTTCAGTTTCACTAAATGTTTTTATATGTTCATTGATACATGTTAAGAATTATTGTTTGAATTGAATTATCGCATGTTATAACCTTTTGTAATTACATTTTGATACTTTCACGTTTTATGTTTAAACGTTACACAAAACACTTACTACAATATCACAACTATAGTTGTTTGCCGCTAGAAATCCCGTTGCTATGCACACATACTCGTCTAGCTAGTTTTATATATATCGTGATTGATTGATTTCACATATACTTGAATCTAATTATCAAAACTTAAATTTTATAACGGTAAAAAGTAAAAACTATTTAACCATTTTTCTAGTTTTCCACAATATATAATCATTGCTATTACCATTCCCTACTCCCTAATACTTCCAACAGAACACACCTTTAGCGCTCAAGTAGCACACATTTTGTAAAAAATATGCAATTAATATATTACTTCTCAATCAAATGTTTATCTTTACTTTTTATAAAGTTTTTAATTAACTGTAATATAAAAGTGAACACAAATAGAAAACAGATGGCTAATTGGTTGTAAATGTATCTTAATTGCTATTTTTCTAATTTTGTGCAATGTACTATTTTTTTTTTCCTTTTTATTCCAATAATTTTAAATTTCGTCTTTGTGTTGTATCATAATCCAGGTGTGTGTATTATTTTGACTATTTTACCCCTCTCCGGTTAATAAGAATGTGTAAGCTAAGGTAAAATGGTTGAATAAATGATCAGATAATACACATAATTGAAATATGCTACACTAAAATGATGAAATTAAGAAATATCGGGATAAAGAAGAAAAAAGTTTAGTATGCTACACATAATCAGAAAAAGTGGAAAGTAAGATATGTTTACAATTAGCCGAAAACAAAAATTGTATTTGTCTGAGTATAACAACGCCTTGACAATGTTATCGACTTTGACAATTTGTTAGTAGAATTCCTTTGTATTTATAGACTTACATGGCCATGTGTAAGTAGGTTTATGATTGCTTCCATTTTTGGTGGATCTAATCAAATGTAACGACTTAAGAAAACTTTTAATGTTTGGGCCAAGAAGGAGCTGAATTTACCAAGACAATACCCTGAGGACTCAAATTTGGTAACATAGCCAGACATAAGTTCGGAAACCGTGATTAATCGAAGTGAATACTTTCTTAGAGAGATTTGAATGACACGTTATAGGTAATTTTTTCCCTAATGGCATCATAATGACATGCCAAACTGCACCGCCCTTATGATATTATTCGTCCCTCGCCAGCCAATTCACATCTCGCTGTTTTCTTTTTCTTTTTTCTTTTTTTTTTTCAAGTGTGTGAGGTATTTTTTGGTAGCGTGTTATGAGACACATTTGCGCCTATAACAGTTATAGTTGAGAAGATGTTTAGTTATCGTGATGTTATTGAGCGTATGCTGAGATGACAAAACCCAATAATAGTTATTATAATATATATTGCTCCCGCTACAAAGAGAAAATATAATTAATCTCAGCCACATAAAACAAGTATTTATTTGTTTGCCGCCAAGCAACACCCTGCTATGGATATACAAAAGCTAAAAAACAAACTCCTCTACAATTAAGGAAATGAATATGTTTCCTTTCCTTGCCCGATTCATTGGAAAGAGATATGTTTCTTTTGGCGCCTATATTTCAAACTTTTGAATCAGTCTTTTGCCGCATGCATCACCTAGGGTTTCTATAGTATATATATGAGTTGTCATTTTCACTTTTCACACACAAATCAAAACCAAATATTAACAAGTGTTACTTTCATTCTTTGCATACAAATACCAACAAGTGCAATACCCGTGCGTTGCACAGGTATACTACTTTTTAGTGACGTTTGTATCAGTTAGAAAGAGTATGAAGATATTAAGTTAAAAGATATAAGTAATCAATGTCGATAAAGGTTTCATCCATGTATATACACATTCAATATGTTACTCACAAATGTGAACAAACGGCATAGACAAAATTGTATGTTTTTTTTAATAACATAAGAAAGAAAAGTGATCAGTTTAACTATCCATGTCTTCCTTAATTCATTGAAATAATTTCTGAACAAAGGACACAAAATCCCATACTAACTTATTCCAACATGTAACATATGTAATTAACACACCATATTATTGAATACATATAAGAAAGATCGAGTACCAAACCTTGAAATATTTGCAAGTAAAAGAAGGTAAAGAAGATGCACCAAAATGATATGAGTATCTGTGTTTTAATAAAATAATAAGCTAAAAAAATTCAACTTTCAAAATTTAAAATTTTAAAAATATCTATGTTTCAATTTCATATCCATTTTTTTTAAAGTTGATGTTTATCCATTTAAGCACTTAACAACTACATTGTATTTTATCATATCAACTATAACTAACTTTTCATTTCTATTAGCACTCCCTTTCTGCACATTTTTATTCAGAACAAATGTGGCATAGTGTAATTGTTTTTCTTAACTAATGGTAGTGAATTCAAACATTATATATGTTGTTGTATCAGATTTCAAAACTTTATTTTATTAAGGTTTCAAGAAACACATATCCATTTCTATTAAAAAGTTAGTATTATATTTATATACAACTTCACAGTCACCTTTTATCTGTATACAACTATTGCAACAATAGCTTATGTTTTGTACCTTTCAATGTCAGCTTTAGAGTCAACTTAGGCATTTCACCTATAAGTATATCATCATATAAACTATAACATGTGGAAAGTCTCATGAAACACACTAATGGTAGTGAATTCATGAAGGACACATCAATAGGTCCCTTTTTCTTAAGTAATTAAATCCAATCAAAAACTTTGTTCACCAATGGCATATCATTATTGTAAACTGACATTATAATGTTAAACATTTGTTTATTGATCACCTAAATAGAGACAATGAAAATACATACTACTGAATAGTATTCTAACTGATGGAACTAAAAGAAAGAAACTACTAAGATAGTATCCTAACAATTGAAACTAAAACTTAAAATAGTTATGTTCTTGCTAAACCCATTCGTTATCTTCAGTATCTTCATCTTCTTCTATTTAATCTTCATCAAATAGTTGTATCAACCTGTTCCAGTTATTTTTTTATTTGGCTTTTTTTATTTCTCTTGATTGGGGCCATTGGTATTTGCAGTTACTGATATTCTCTTCACGTTTTCTCTTTTTTGTCGCCTCAGTGTTGATCGCGATATCATGATATAGAATACAATAGATAAAAAAAACAACTACGACATAAAAAAAATATAAAATGCATGATGTATATAAAACCTACCACCTGGTTGTTGTGGATGATTTGAGCAAGATCATGATCAAAAATAGAAGATTAGAATGCATGATATAAAGGAAATGGTACTTAAACTTTTTTGTATATGATGTATCAACACATAATATGTACACACATTACATTATGAAACTGTGAAAGTCACGTACACTTGCTAATTGGTTGTGTTTTGTAGGTAATGAGTGAAAATGACCACTCATATACTAGATATATTTAAATTACCTTTCCATAATGTTTTTTTAGGCATATACAACCCGTTGTCTTTACATCTACAATTGTTGAGGATGAGACGTTGAAAGTAACACCAGTTACAGAGATTTATCAGTGCTTGGCTGATGGCGCTACTCTGGTAATTTCCCATATTACAAAATCTGAATTACATATTTGATTTCACTTTACCATTCACACTAATTTTTTGATGTTCTTTTACAGGGGACAAGGTTCATTATATATGGAATGGTTATCGGTGTTGACTTAGATAAGGACTGAAAATTCATACAATGTACTAAGTGCTTGCACAAAGTGACCTTAGATGGTGTTCGATATTATTGTGACAACTGCAAAAAACGCGTCAGCAACCCGCGTCAAACGTACGTTCTATATATCCTCATGAAAATTATGCTTTAAAAACAAACTTTTTAATAATATTTTTCCTTATAGGTACAAGTTAGTGATAAAAGTAAGAGACAACGGAGAGGATATTGATTGTGTACTTTTTAACTCAGCTGCCACTGAGATTTTAGGCCTTACGGTGGAAGAGTTGATTACCAAGACTTTAAAGGAGGTGAGCTTTTTAAAAGAAAATATTTCAATTTTTATGAAACATATGTTACAAACTGTACGACAACCATGGTCATAAGTTTATGTTAGTTACTATGGTGCTCATATTAACTAAGTATCATATGATAATTTATAGGGAGCAGGCGACCCAAACTGGATAGTGGATTACTTCGTTGATAATCTCTTCACTCAATTGGTTGTTCTCGAGATCAAGATTGATAAATTTAATCTGCCACCTACGTATGTCAAAAGATATACTGTTACAAAATATTACAGTAGCAATTTCAATGACTTGAATAATCATCGTGGGAGTTCTTCAATGTCTGGATCGGTAACAAGGCTCACAAATTCTAATGTATCATCGGAATTAAACTACTCTGATATGGTTGATTATGCTATTGATTATGAAAATTTGGGAACGACCATAACCGAGGATGAAGAAAAGTTGATGGATGAAATTGAATGGAACTCGGTCTCTGAAATAGTGCCTCCTACAACTCATACAGTTACAAATCAGCCTCCTCATGCACCTAACGCAAACATGAATGATCCCGTTGATGATCCCGTACATGATGAGGTTAATGCTACTGTTGTTGAGGCTCCTATTGATGATTCCGTACATGATGTATCTCATGCAAGTAATGAACTTACAATTGCTGTAAACACAGTGGTGTGTCCTCCTTCAAATGTTACTGTTGTAAGAGAAATTGATGAAATGCCGGATGAGGTGAATGTTAACAACATGAACTTTGAGGTTAATGAGGTAGCAGTTCCTCAACTTATGGAGATTATGTAGGATGAGGGAGATGAGGAAGTGGTTAATCGTTCGTAGTCCTTTACTTGAATCGTTTAGACAATTTGCAGCCATTTAATCCGTTCACAAATTTACTTTGATCGTTTAGTATATTATGAAAATAATGAGTTTAGACCATCATATGTTATGCTTTATTTTATTATTCTGTTGCACTTTAATCATGATCTTTTTTCTTCAACTTTTTGATGTTCTATCTCTTCCTAACTTATTGCAAACATCATATAAAAAAACGTCTACCCGTGCAACGCACGGGTATTGTTCTTAGGGATGAGCATGGTTCTGGAACCGGTTGGAACTGGAACCGGAACCGGTGGATCCGAGAACCGATTTTTCTGAAAAATGGGAACCGAGAACCGAACCGAATATAGTTTTTGGTTCCGGTTCCAGTTCCGGTTCCGGTTCCGGTTCTTTTGGTTCTATTCGTATAGGAACCGCTTTTCTATTAAGCTAATAAAAAACACAAAAAATTAAACTTTTTAAGAACTTGCAACTATTTACATTTAAGCAAATAACAATCAACAAGTAAACCATAAACTTAAATAACCAATCATTCTATAGTTACTTTCACTTGTTCATATTTTTAACAAAACAATAATGCATAACAATCCGAAAAACAAAATAAAATAACTTAAAACTTTGTCCATCAAAATAACTAAGACCGTTTAGAGTTATGCGAGATGATAGATAATAAACAATGTATTAATAAAAGTGCTAGCAAATTTTAGCATGATGAACATGTAAAAGCTAATTGAATGTAAATAAAAATAAAATATAAACTTACTTCTATTGTTTTGATAATGATGAATGATTTTGAAATGTTATTAGGTTTAGATTAATTATTGATTTGTGGATGTTTTAGTGAATTAAAGATTAGGGTTTAGAGTGTTTGGCTTATTTATTTTTATTTTTTTTTAGTGATATGTAGGATTTGATTAATAATTTGATAAGAAGTAAAAAAATTACATATTCTTATAATTGTTGGATATTTGGTTCCGGAACCGAGAACCGGTGGTACCGATCCGAACCGACCCAAGAACCGAAAAATCTCAAAATCAAGAACCAGAACTGAAACCGTTGGTTCTGGTTCTGGTTCTGGTTCAGTTCTTCATGGTTCCGGTCCGGTTCTTGGTCCGGTTCCGGTTCTTTGGTTCTTTTGCTCATCCCTAATTGTTCTTGTTACTTATTAGGTTTGATCCTAGCTCTCTTAATGTTTAACATAGAAAAAAAAATTGAGGATTTTGGAAACATACCAAGATAAGAAAAATAAAAAAACTTGGAGAAAATCGTCCAGAAAAAAAAAAAGAAAAAAAGAAAATCGAGAAACCACTGTTTGAAAATCCAGACCGAACAAAACAAGATAAAACAAAACTGGAAACTCAAAACGAAACTGAAATCCATCCGTACATGGGAAAATCAGTTCCATCAGCAGCAAGGCTACAAGACATCGCATCAAGAATCATAACCTCCGACCGAATCAAACAAACCAAAAAACCCCTTTCCAACAAGACCCGAATCGCCCCTCCACAACCCGAACCCCCCAAAACTATCCGAATCATTCAATCCCAAAAACAACAACAACAACAACAACAAAAGTCAAAGATTATAATGGAAGACAATAATAATAAGCTAATCAACAAAAGGGTTCCCTTAAAAGATGTGGTGTTGGAGTGTACCAGGAGATGGTTTGGAGATACGTTAAAAGAAGCTGAATCTGGTGATGTTAATATGCAAGTTCTTGTTGGTCAGATGTTTTGTTCCGGTTATGGTGTTGTTAAGGATGCTCATAAGGTTAATGTTGGGCTGTTTCTTGTTGTTTTGTTTGTTTAATAGCAATGTACTTATTCGTCTAGATGCTAGACTTAGGCTATGGGTATGTTTAGCTAGGAGCTTTTACGAGCATTTACAAGCATTTAGCATTTAGAATTGAAAGCTCGTTTGACAAGGAGCGTTTAGATACTATACTTGGGCTATGGGTATGTTTTGCAAGGAGCTTTTACGGGCATTTAGCATTTAGAATTGAAAGCTCGTTTGACAAGGAGCGTTTAGTGTTTTGTTTTTCCTGAAAACGCTACTTGAAGGAGCGTTTAGAGTCAGCATCTAGCTTTTTCGTCATTTCGCACTTTCCTGAAAACATTGTAGTAGTGCAAGCAGTGGCTGTTTCTTTTATAGAAGAGTTTGGTAAGATAGCTATAGTTGTATTGTTAGAGTGTAAAATGACTTAAAAGCTTAGTGCTTATTTAATTAGTGTTTCGAATAGGAGCGTTTGAACAAATTTAAAAGCTAAACGCTTTTGACCAAACAAGTATTTACTCTATACAGTAAATGATCTATAAAGCTTGTTGCCAATTACAGACTTATGCTGGCTTGTCATAACTCAATATGTTACTAAAATTCCTAATGACACGTAGATGGGATTTGGAAGTATGCAGTGGATGTTGGTAATTTTTGGGTTCCGGTATCATATAAGGAACGTACGTTGCTATTAGATAAACCAAACCATGTTTCTTGTGGGGTGTATGGGATTGCGTTATAAAGACATATTGTACGTTTGCAAATTGCAATACTGAGATAATCTTCGAAATGCAAGCCTAAACACCCTTGTAAAGTTATAAGAATGTCATTGATGAAGTCTTCACAGCCCATAGGGTGTTTGGGATTGCTTTGATACTACTTATGCTTTTTAACAAAAACTCAATGTTATGTCTTTTTCAGTGTTTCCGATACTAAATAACAGAATCAGATAAAGCAGTTTGCTTTTTTTGAAACTCAAAACTGTTTATCTTATTGTATTAAAACACAATAAAAAGTATATAACTGGCTTTAACAAGCAATCCCAAACACCCAACCTTGATACATTATCTTGTTAACAGACTGTCACTTTTCCATGCGTAAACCTAGTTGTTTTCAGGAGAATTGTGAAATTAGTTTTGATGGTTTGGATGTTAGGGACAAGCTTGGATTCGAGCGGCTTCCAGGAGTCGAAGCTCTGTATGGAAAGTTGGCGATAAACGTCCAGGTTAGTATTTATTCTCTTTTTATGTTTTGTTTGTTTAGAGGCAGCTAAGTAGTTTGATCACTGATATCTTTGTGTTAATATTTTGATAGGTTACAATGCTAGTGACTCCGATTCAGACGAAGTGAAGGCTGGGCAAAGCAAAGCTAAATGATCCATGCTCATCAAATTAATGGTAACAAAGTGAGTCACATTTTTTCTATGTTCTTGTTGGTATTGTTTTTTTTTGAACTATTGTGTTCGATTCATTTGACTGCACATTTCATGTATATGTTGCCCCAAGTAACATTTCCATATCACTCCCTTTTTTCCGTTAATAACTCCAACCCAAGTTGAATACTTGAATGTCACAACCGGTGTGCAAGTATGTATATACAATCATTGCTCTTAAGTGATCGGTGATATCATTATTTGAAAATTTACAATAGTAGCATGAGTTGTATCATTGAGCACTTTCAGTCTAAAGGAAGATATCAGTTTCTTGGAAATTAAAATTTGAGCGACACCTGATTGTACACTACACTAAGTTCCAAATGGCCAAAAACAAATTCTTTTTTGAAGAAAACAAAAGTTGCACGTAATATATGGTTTAACGGTAAATTGCTACACTAGGGGCCAACATCAATTTATATGCATTTAAGTTTGTCGTAAAGACGTAGACTAGCATTCTCATATATGTAGGGAATCCATCTCTTCCAACCTCATTTGCTCAAAGGGTCTGTGTCGCCCCAATTAATCTATAATCTTTAGATCTTTATGTTAACCACAAGATCTTGGGAGGTGGGATGTTACACTTGCATTTCATAAAGAATAGCAGTACCACCTTTATTTATGTCAACTACTTACATTCATCATTTACAAAAGTGTGCTATACAACTATACATGGTGGAAGCTTTATGTTCAAATAATTGCAAAATGTAATTTGTTGAACTCAAACCTTGCTTTTTCCCTTGTCCCTAGGGGAACTACTAGATCACCTGAGGATGCATATTACTGACTTGCGGTAAATAATAGATATTATAGTGTTGCTTAGACGACTAACAGAAAGCTACACAATGAATAAAACACCTTTCATTCTGAAACATGCTTTCACAACATGTGTATGTTTTCAGTACTGAAAATGCTTGAACAGTATAGTATAAAGGCTTGAACATTGTGGTTAAACCACGAATATGAGCTTTTTTGTATATAATTCACTACTTCCATTGATATAATCCTGGGATTCAACATAACGTAGACATATGAAATGACATTTCGTTTTCTAGTAAGAAACTTGCTTCTGTAAACCATGCTCTAACACTTAGAATACCTTCTCCTGTGAAATGACATTTCGTTTGTATACAAGTCAGTTCGAATACCTACTTTCTCTAACACTTCTTTAGACGCCATTCATAATTATTACTTTGCTTTAGCTTATACCAATGTTCTTTATTTGCTATAACTTATATCTGGTACATAAGCTTCATTACTGCCTCTGTCCTACTTCTGTTGTCCACCAACAAAATTTTTAGATTTTGTGATAGGTGTAATAAATGAAGATTTTCGCTACTAAATTATCGATTTTAATCTTGCCTTTAATACACCATTTTTATGCAAATGTTAAAATGATGGCAAGTTTTTTAGGGAGTATAAAGATTAAAACTCCAATCCTACCATTATAAAGGGGGTGCTTGTTTGGGTATAATAGGGTGGGGAACAGGGTTATGAACACAAGATCGGTACATTATTAGTAGGAGACGATAGCAAGAATGTATTCTCAAACCCTGTCTCTGAATTTAATTAGGCTTATTAGATAATGGAGTTACGCTATCAAATTAATTATAAATCCCTTCATCTTCTGTTTATCGGCATGATAACACGTTTATAGCCGAATAACAATACTGATCCGTGGAGCCTTCTTGCCAAACACATTGCTGAAAAAGAAGTCAATTGAACATCAATCTAGTGAGATTGTGAGCAAGAAACCATAGATAGATGACATAATAATGCTTCATTTTCCCTGCATTTCTCGACTCTGACCCATCCAATTGCCGATTGACACAATTTAGGTAATATGTTGCCATTGCTTTGTATTTCCATTTCTATTTCTTTTCCCATTCGCAAATTTTGACTAAGCAACCCTTATAATCAAATTTGACTAACACATGTAAACTTGAAATAAAACCCTCACGTATAAACATTAGTCCTCTTCTCGACTTGACTATTGCTTTCTAAGAAGTTACAACCCAAACGTAACTACAACTTATTATCATGACAATACCTATCATTAGTGATTGCCAATTTGAACATTTATGAAATGTAACTACACATGCATTCTTAGTGACAGAAACTTACATAAAACACTTGTAAAAGGCTTGAATCAAGATGTAGCCTTCACCATCTTGCTCCACACTTGTAGTTTAATAAGTCTGTTTTATAATTGCTTCATAATCTCTTCCGGTCTTTCTCCCAACAATTTTTGTCCCTCTCTCACTCTAACTTATTCTCTTCCAAGTTTAAAATGTGCTAAAATATTCGATTTTCTACTTTCTTTTGTACCTAAAAAGTCAATGTAGTAAGTAAAATATAATAGAGGAGAGAGTAACCCTAGAGAGGAAGTTATGATCAAAGACACACTTGGGAATACAAAAGGATGACTTATGCCCGTAATGGATACAAACCGCTGGTGCTCGATCTTGTGGTATTTTTTTCACTGGGATTCTGTTATCCTCTAAACATGTGTCATTTTATCGACGAGTTGTAGCATTGCATTATCTTTTGCCTTGTTTTTATAGCTTAAATGAAGATTTCCGGTTGAACTTGATCACCTGCTCTCAGTTTTCTACATGAGCTTGAAAAAGATGACCAGATTTGCTATCAATATGTGTATGTCAGTGAACTCTTTCCACTGGAATATCTTTTTTTCTTGTTACAACAAGGATACCAGTCAATGTCATAATATGATATTGTAGACTTGTAAGTTGTAATTGTCATATAGGACATGTTTCTCTTTGACGACATGTGTGCACAACACTAAATCAATATTTGTTCAATTTTCTCGTGAAAAAACGACATTTTGTGGCCCATACTCTCACAGTCCTAAACTTGCATTTTGGTTGTAAAAAAAGATCCATTTACCCTAAATTTCTTCAGTTAGGAATTAAATTGTAAGCTTTGAAACACATCTCATAAATCGATATTGTTTAGCCTTTAACCTTCATGTTGTTTTCTGCAGTGCATTATGGGCTCAACACAGCATTCAAACTTGTCATCAACTCTTCTTGCCAAGCTTGGAGATCATGTTTTTTTGTTTCTTATCTCTTTATCTATACTTTGTTTGTATAACTGCTACTATTTCGGGTTTCTTTTTGTGAAAATTGCAGGATTTACAAGTCAGGTAATATGGTGAAAAGAACTTGTTAATATATCATTCGTTTCATTCTCAAGTGCCTGCTTTCTAATTCGTATTCCAGATTATCACATGTCAATTTCTATTTATTTTTTATTTATTTATTTTTTTTTTCATTCGAGATCAATGGAAATTTACATTTTTTTTTTAGAAATATGCATACATGGATACTAGTTTTAATACCCGTGCACGCACGGGATTTTGACATAAAAATTTTATCATGTATTTAATACCGATGTATTCGGTATTAAATTTATTTAGCAATAACAATGCCTATTAAAAACAGTCGCAACACCCCTGTATTCGGCTATTTTTACAATTCCAAACACCCTAAAATTAGCAATTGAAATAGTCTCAAACATTCTTGAATTCAGCTATCAACGCACTTTTAAGCACCCATCAATTCAGCTATTAAAAACAGTCTGAAACACCTTGAATTCTGCAATTAAAACTGTCATAAAAACCCTTTAATAACTATTAAGACAACCATTAAAACAATACTAATCACCATTGAATCTAACTATTAAGACGGTTCCAAAACCCTTTAAAAACTTACTATAATTGGTAGAAAATAACAGTCCCAAACTCCAATAACTTAAGCAATTCCTAATTTAGTAAACCGGCTCATTCTTTTCGCACCAGATTTTCAAGTGGATGAAACACATTAGGTACATCTCTTTCTAGATCATCATTAATCTATATTACAACAAATTCAAAAGCAATTAACACATCAAATACTTGTGAGATTTGTTTTTTTTTTTGTTGCAACTTTGGAATAAGGTTAATGCAACACATATCAGTGCCTGAGACAAAGGCATTTATATAACGTTAACTTGGGATTATATGAGTTAGCCGTTTAAGTATATGAAAATTCAAGAGACAACTTGATTTTAAAATTTAATAAACACATATACCATATAAGCAAATTATTATATCAAATATATGTTCTAGCTAACCTTCAAAGTAAATCCTTAGTTGGTGCATCAGGTGTAGTTTCAGGGGTTTTTATGGTTCCTACTTTAGCATACTTGGCGATGAACTTGTATTCCCAGTCTCTTAATGTGTCAAGTTCGAATAAACAACGGATAAGGACCAACTGGTATATAAAACATCCTGAAAGAAACATCAATCAGCTAATACTCAAACTATTGCCACAAAACGTACACTTTTTTTTCTTCATTTCTTTCGGACTTAACAATGCGCACAATATACTTTCTGCTAAAGTAATAAAAAATAGAAAGTGCAGCCTAATAGAGCATATCACTTGTCAAAATGAGTAAATTAGCTTTGTATAACGTTTTTAACTGACAGACATGTTGAGGTTGATGTTGATGTTATTGTTTAACTTTAACTATTGATATCATAATGTACAAAATGTGCGAGTTTAGTAGCACGTAATGAGCGTTAATGAAGTTAAAATATGCTCCGTAAAGTCTTTAAAATGTTTTTATGGATATTCATATATAAATTTTAAATAACAATTTCATTAATCATTGTTATAAGTAGAATAGCGTATATTTATTTTCATATCACAGTAACTCATGCTTACCATTTGGTATTTATATTTCCGTTACTAATAATTTAGCCATATTTAATATTGAAACCCGTGTACGCTTAAATTAAACTTTTAAATAGAATAACACGAGTCCTTATTTAAAAAAATATTCTAATGGATAAAAGTCTAAAACTAACAATAGTAAAACTAATTCGCATATTTACTAAATTTTATAATTTAATGGATGAAAGTCTAAAACTAAGACTAATACTCATGTAATTTTAAACAAACTTATTATTATAAAGTATAAGGAGTATAAAGTGTAAGGGGTTATTTGTGTTTTTTTTAAAGTTATTAAAAAACATGTAAACTTGTAATTTTACACTTAACTCTATATAATTTATTTAAAATTCAACCACTAAAGTTTTATTAATTACTTCCTCTTTTTTTTTAAGTTTTTGTTTTCATAAATTTGACACCTATATTTTTATTCATTCTTTTTCTTAACCAAATTTCTCCACCAAATTTATTAAGTTTGACCAAAATCAATTTAATTTTGACTTTCTATTGACCAATTATATTGCTCGATTTTATCTACGTGGCAAAATCAAGCTCTCCTATTGGTCTAATTTTTTTTCAATGAGAAGGGTTTTACAATAACACTCCGAAATGATGTAATTCTTTTATTATATAAAAGATATATAAATCCCTTTTTGCTTTATGTTCGGATGCTATCTTATATAGCCTGTCATAATTTTTTAATGCCAGGCTGAGTCTTATCTTCATCGTTAATATCTGTTTATCATTAGAACATTTTTTGTGTGTGTGTGTGTGTGTAATAAAATTGACCTAAAGAGTCAAACAAAAGTGTAGAAACTGTAGTTACAGCACTTCTTTCAGTCTTATTCTTGAAAATGTATTGTTACAACACTGATTGTTCACTTGCATGTGCTAATGTGAGACTCAAATTTCTGAAGGCCTTACGAAACTTTCTTAGACTATCTTAATTCGTGCATGCTGTTCAGAGCCCTTTAATTTAATTTATCCGACACTTGTTTTTCAATAAATGGTGTTTCATACTCGGATATTACAGAACAGAACTGCGAAGTTTTGGATATATTAGTGAAAGTTAAAATGAAATACATTATAGAACATGTACGGTGTACCCCTCGCGAATGTCTTATGTGATATTTGAACTTATTACAAGTTTCTTTTGCATTTGCCTCGAAAAATTTTGATCGAGTATGCTAACAAAACTTCGGACTCGACCTTGTATTTGAATCGGTTAAACCTTGTCATATATTTTTGTTTGGCAAAAGCTAACAAAATCGATTGACAAAAAAAAAAACAATTTGACAAATGAGCATGCCACACCCTTGTTATAACTTTACACCCAATGTAGAAACAATCATTTTGCATCTACAATGAACGCGTATTTTAGGAAAAGTGATGTTCACAAAAGAATTTTTTTAACCCATAGAACAACTTTAACACACATTCCAAGATGCTTTTCCCCCAAAATAAGCACACCTAGTCCAAAGTAGTTTCTTTAGCATAATTTCCATTCAATCCAATTACCATTACAAGCCTTTTAGACTTTGACTACACATTTACCTCGCAAATCCTAAATTTCTTACTAAGGATCTATCCTTGAAGCATATCAAATGGGCAATGTAAGTGTTGTTGATTCGTTTATGCATGCACCATAATTTTACGTACGTTGGCTGCTTACGTTTTATGAAACAGGTGGTAGAATTGAAGGTTGGTTTGCACTGTGAAGAGTGCATTAAGATGATACTAAAGGCCATCAAGAAGATCCAAGGTACCCTATATCAAGTTATTTGATCATTGTTGCTTTTAAAATCGATTCATAAATATTACTAGTGTTTAATTTGTTTTAACAGATATTGAGACGTATGACGTTGATACACGGCTGAACAAGGTGACTGTTACGGGAAATGTAACAAATCAACAAGTGATGAAAGCTCTCCAAAAGATCGGGAAGCAAGCGACTACCTGGGAACACAAATGAGCGACAATGATCTGCTAGGTTGATCCAACTGCATGTACTCATGGAAGGTTTTGCCATCGATATTAGATCTTATGTAATCTCGTATTATCTAGCTAGTTTATCAGTTGTATCTTTATCACAAGAACTTATATTAGGTGCAATGATGATACATTGTTTTCACCTTGATATTACATACGACATCTCTTATATAATACTTCAGGGAAAAGAAAAAATAGAAATCGGATGTTTCGCATCAATCAACTGGAAAATTCATTTGTAAAATCAAGACCTCCCAATTGAAGGCGCTTTGTTTTTTTTTTTTTTTTTTTTTTTTTTTTTTTTTTTTTTTTTTTTTTTTTTTTTGTTTGTTTTTTTTTTTTAATTTAAAATTTTATAAAATAAATTTTTTAAAATAAAAAAAATTTAGACTATTAAATTTGAAAATTAATGTAAATTTTTATTTTAATTTTTTTATTTCTATTAAAAAAAAAAAAAAAAAAAAAAAAGCCATATTAACATAAGCACACACGTATTCACGTACAAAGAGAACGTTTTAGACCTCTTTTGTGAGAAAAAATGTACTCCGTAAAACGTAGCCCTTGTGGTTATGCTCAAAACATTATGAAATTCATTACTTGTTTCTTTTCTAATTCAGAATGACTACCACATTTGAATTTAATTTCTTTGAACCAACTAAATGTAACACCTCTCATTGTATGTTTTTAATTATTAAACGTAGCCCTTAGGCTACAAATTAAATAACAAAATCTCTTTTATAAGAATGAAATTTATACATTAATAAATATATGTAACTTGTACCTCTTTTTACAAAATGTAAACAAAAGATCAAAGGTAAATAGTAACCGAAATAACCTCAACATTTCCTAACATCAACCGATCANGTGAGAAAAAATGTACTCCGTAAAACGTAGCCCTTGTGGTTATGCTCAAAACATTATGAAATTCATTACTTGTTTCTTTTCTAATTCAGAATGACTACCACATTTGAATTTAATTTCTTTGAACCAACTAAATGTAACACCTCTCATTGTATGTTTTTAATTATTAAACGTAGCCCTTAGGCTACAAATTAAATAACAAAATCTCTTTTATAAGAATGAAATTTATACATTAATAAATATATGTAACTTGTACCTCTTTTTACAAAATGTAAACAAAAGATCAAAGGTAAATAGTAACCGAAATAACCTCAACATTTCCTAACATCAACCGATCACATCATCATTTCCTCCTGCAAACAATGGCAACACAACCATCAATCCCAACCACGACCCAACCAAACCCGATCGCCACAACCGCCCTCCGTTCGTTCTTCACCCGTCTCACGTCCTCCTTACGCCAATCCTTCTCAAACCATCGCCCATGGTCCGAACTTATAGACCGTACCTCCATCTCACGTCCAGAATCCTTCTCAGACGCCACCTCACGTGTCCGTAAAAACTTTTCATATTTTCGTATCAACTATGCCACCATTTTGGCCATCATAATCGCCATTTCGCTTTTGACACACCCCGTATCGCTTCTTGTCATCATTGTCCTTTTGGCTAGCTGGATTTTTCTATACTTTTTTAGACCATCTGATAACCCTGTTATCATTATGGGACGAACGTTTTCAAGCCGTGAAACGCTTGTTTTGTTGGTGTTCTTGACTGTTGTGGTTGTGTTTCTAACGAACGTTGGGTCTTTGATGATTTCGGCTCTTTTGGTTGGGTTAGGGGTGCTTTGTGTGCATGGGGCGTTTAAGGCGCCAGAAGATTTGTTTTTGGATGAGCAAGAATTAGTTAATGGAGGGTTTCTTTCATTTCTTGGGGGAGCTGCTTCGAATGCTGTTGTTGCTGCGGCTCCTGCTGTCCCGCGTGTTTGATGATGGATCAAGGTGAATTTTGATATTTGTTTCGTGTAGGGTTTTGTTAATGAAGGTTAAGATTACTTATAACGACTAACAGAACACAGTATTATTAAAGCTAGCAAGAAGCTTGAGGTAAAGCATCTGTTTCGCTTCAATATTAATTGAATCCGTAGTCATAGTTTTTGGAATGTGATTACTCTTTTAATGTCTTTAATGGCTAAAGATATTGGATACTAACTTATTAATCCATGTAAGTCAAGAATGTTTAGAGTCGTGTATGTGTATGTATATAAGTTTAGGGTCCTAGAATGACAATAGTAAAGTTAATAACCGTTTATTCGGTTATGTTAGTTAGAAACGTTATGTTGTTTAGTGAAACGTTGTGTTGTTTAGTATGTGTCGGTTCATGGGTTATAAATACCCATAAAACCCAAGTTTGTAAAGTAACGATTGTATATATCAAATAAAAGTCAGTGTTTATTATTGTTATACCGATTGTTCATAGAAAGAGACTAACAGTGGCATCAGAGCCAAAAGGTTCAGGGAACCAGAGAAGAGAAACAGAACCGATTGATTCAGGGAATCAATCAAGAGACAGAAAAGAGACAAATGATTCAGGGAATCAAATTAAGAAGAAAACCGATTCAGGGAATCGCTTCAAGATAAGAGAAGAGAGGGAAAAGAAGAAATTGATTCAGGGAATCAATCAAGTAAAGATCGAATCAGAGAAAGAGAGAAACATACCGGTTGTGTTAACTGCCGCCGTATTGTTTGCCGGAGAAGAAAGAAACAACCACCGCCGCCGTCATCGAAAAAGAAACAAGGATCTGAACCACCATCGATTGCAATAAGAAGAAGAAAATAGTTTAGCCCTAATTTGCATAAAGAAGAAGCGTGTTGTTTTTGGGATAGATAGTAGCAATGTTGGGTTTTTTTTTGGAAAAAGAAGGAGCGTGAGATCAGTACGAATAGGAAGAAGAAGGTATTTAACTATTTGGAAAAAAGAGTCGGTCTTTTTTTTTAGGAAAAGAGGCCCACAAGGAAGAAACAATTAACAGGTTTTATTACTCCCTACTTGTTAATTTTTATTTCATTTATTAGAAGAAATTGATAAGAAAAGTTTAGAATTGCATATTGTGATTAGATAAGAAAACCTAAGTTCGACTGAGTTCGTACTGTATTAAGATTAATATTTGGTTTTAGAGTGCATATTACTATTGTGGGTTTGAAAGAAGATTTAAGTTCGACTATTGTTAGAGTTATATGATTTAGTAGAACTAAAGGTGAAGTCATTGAGAGAATATGTCGGGAATAGAAACAAATATTGTTTTCGCCTCCAACATGATCATCATAATCAATGCCCCGTTTTTAAACAATACGAATTATCATTATGGGCATTAAGAATGAAGATAAATATTTATTGGCAAATGGAGTATGGGATTTAGTAGAAGGAGTAAGTACATCAAAAGATATTGATGTAAAGAAGATAGTTCAGCGTCAGATACCTTTTCAAGGGTTACCAGAGGATGTTGCAAATGCAAGTTGCGGGATTGACTGCAAAAGAAAGTTTGGGTTCACTAAAGGCTAATTTATAGGAAGAGATGATACAACAAGCACATTCGCAACAACTTAATCAGAATTTGAGAGACAATTGTGTGAAGAAGATGAATCAATAGATTCATTTGCCGGAGGTTGATGAGTATTATTACAAAGGCGTGCTACATGTGGATTGACGTTTGAGTGAACCAAACGAAAGTACGTGAAATTACTGAAATGCAGTGCCCGATAAGTTTTTACCAATAGTAGCAACCATTTGAAATGGTTGTAGATTATTAAGAAAGCAATTAGAGGAGTTTTGGGAAACTAAGACTTATGAAGAAAGGGCTTAAGTTAGAAAGGAATGAGGAAAGATAATAGTGAGAGATTGTTGTTCACACGTCAAGGGAATAATAGAAATTAATGAACGCAACTATGGAAATTGATGAACGAGGAGGGTGGTAACAACCGAGGAAGAGGCCAAGGAAGATTCACAAGAGATATAAGAATGGAGATATATATATAAACAAGAGAAACAAAGGAATCAAACTACCATAGGACGAGACTTTAGAGAAATAAATGTTAAATGTGTCATGAGTTTGGAAACTTTTGCTGCAAATTGTCCAAAACCAAACCGAATGAGAGAAAAAGCAAACTGTGTTCGAAGATGAAACAGCACAATTAATGGTTACAAGTAAAGTATGAAAAGGAAGATACCGAGAAAGAAAGGAATTGCATTCCAAAAGAAAAGTTAAAGATATGCGATCAGAGATAGAAATTGATTTGAAGAGTAAATTAGAGTGTTTGGAAGTTGAAAATGGCTTCAAGAGTTAGAGATTGAAAAACATAGAAGTTTGAGACGAAATAAGAATTAGAGAAGGAAGATGGCATTCTGAGAAACAAATGCAGATAGATGTGAACAGATCAAGAAGTTGGAGAGATGCATCAAGTAAGGATGA
>LBNU01038485.1:10422-28864 GCA_014162995.1 Artemisia annua | reverse complement strand
TTAGAGAAATAGAATGTTATAATTGTCATGAGTTTGGACACTTTGCTGCAAATTGTCCAAAACCAAACCGTAGAGAAGAAAAAGCAAACCTTGTGTTCGAAGATGATGAACCAGCACTATTAATGGTTACAAGTAAAGATGAAAAGGAAGAACCGAGAAAGAAAGGAATTGACATTCTAAAAGAAAAGTTAGAAGATATGCGATCAGAGATAGAAATTGATTTGAAGAGTAAATTAGAGTTTTGGAAGTTTGAAATGCTTCAAGAGTTAGAGATTGAAAAACAAGAGTTTGAGACGAAAATAAGAAATAGAGAAATGGCATTTGAGAAACAAATGCAGATAGAGTTAAAGAACCTCAAGAAATTGAGAGATTGCACAAGTAAGGAGCTGAAAGAATTAAGATCAGAAAGAGAACAGTTTGAGAAAGAAGACCATGGAGTTACTTTAGATAAGAAACTCCTAGAAGAAGAAAGAGTTAACAAGGGAGAATGCAAGAAGCATCAAGAGACGCCATCAAGATTTCAGAAGGAAAGCCAGATTGAGAAAGACATTAAATCAAGCAACAAGAAAGTTGAACCAGAAGATCGTGATACAAGAAACAGATTATTGGAGATGCAAGATTATGAAATGATACAAATGAAGGAAGATAGTGAAAAAGGAGATAAAGATGATCGAGAAGAGATTGAAGACAAGGAAGAAAGAAGTCAAATCAAGGAGGAAGTTCAAGACATAGTTCGTGTTGAAGATCAAGATAAAGAACGTGGAAACAAGCCAAAATTCAAAGATAAAGATAATGGAGCTTGAAGATATCAAAGGCATGGATTAATAAATTAGGGAGGAATATTGGATACTAACTTATTAATCCATGTAAGTCAAGAATGTTTAGAGTCGTGTATGTGTATGTATATAAGTTTAGGGTCCTAGAATGACAATAGTAAAGTTAATAACCGTTTATTCGGTTATGTTAGTTAGAAACGTTATGTTGTTTAGTGAAACGTTGTGGTGTTTAGTATGTGTCGGTTCATGGGTTATAAATACCCATAAAACCCAAGTTTGTAAAGTAACGATTGTATATATCAAATAAAAGTCAGTGTTTATTATTGTTATACCGATTGTTCATAGAAAGAGACTAACAGGCAATACATTGTGTCTTAAAGATGGTAGTGCGGTTCACTTAAATCAATTCTTCTTCCAATACAAACAATGGCGATTGCTGAAGAATGTTTAGGAGCTGTCGTAGGTTGAGTGGTTTGTTTGTTATTTATAACAAGACAAGATTCTTTCAGAGCTCTGCTATATCTAGAAATTGTTTCAGAATGTTCTTATTTTTCTAAGGAACAGATAATTGGTGCTTATACGTAATGTTCTGCTTATGTAACAAAGGTAGTATAGCCACACGCACACCACAAATCGCCCCACAATAGCAATGCCGCTCACCTTTATGAACAAAACACACCCTTACTCGTATCTCACTGATATCTATTAAATTACACATTTATTTTATATCGAAAATCCCTAATTTACAGCTAAATAAATAACAAAAATGTGTATTTTAAGTGCATATATTGTTTAAAGTTGTTATTTATTATTGTAGGTACGAGACAGGGACATTAGAGTAAAAGTGCGAGATTGTGGAATACGACTCCGGAAGATCTAATTATCACTTGTCCTTAGGTGATTCTTTTATCTAACGGGAAATACTTTAAAATTTAAAACTGTACTAAACGAACCAATCACTCACCTTCACAGTTCACCCTCACCTCAATGGCTCAACATACTCAGCCTCGTTGAGGAAAACGGTAAAGTTACAGGTAGAACACGTACATTTTTTCAACTTTATCACCCACACTCCCGATGATATATAAAAGAACTAAATACGAATAATGACAATGGCCAATATTGTAAGACAAAGATGAAGAAAACATAAAAATCAAATAGGGTCAAAACGGGTAAATTTTAGGAACTTTGAGTCACAAATTCCCAATTTTTGTGTCTTTCCTAATCCAATAGTATTATTTTATTGGTTAATAAATCGACCTATACTTCGCACATTCCAATACATATCTGACCAGATCTTCAGAAACAACATACACAACCAGACCTAACCTTTAAAACAGTGTAAAAAAAATACTAATACTGTAATTAAAAAGCTCTAGATAACAATATCAAACAATCAAACTAACAACAAATAAAATATAACATTGCATTAATAATTTCAACCACACAAACATAACCGAACCCAAACTAAATCTAACCACAAAAACCGTAAAGAGTCCTTCCTTGTCTCTTAAAAGCATTAACAACATCCATAGCAGTAACTGTCTTCCTTCTCGCATGCTCAGTATATGTAACCGCATCTCTTATCAAATTCTTCAAAACACCCCTCTACGTTCAAGTCTCTTATGTAGCCGTAGTGATAAGCGTATGTCCCAATTGTATTATTAATATGCATACATACCTTATACTCAAATAATTAAAAGTTAAATATATTTATGTTAGAACACATAATATAAAATTTATGCCAATAAGTACGCGAGAGTATAACACGTACATGTAACAATCGAAACAATTCATGGTTCACTACCTTACACATTCACCGTGATAGCTAGTGTATGTAAATGGGCTACGACTTATTCTACATATTAAAATATCATAACAATTGATACCCCTCGTTGATTAGTCATACACCGTACTATAAAATCAAAATAACAAGTGATTTATTTAATAATTTGGTATAAAAAGAAATGTGTGTTCTAAAAAATGACATACACCAAGCGTGCCACTACACACACCCTACCCCACAAAAAAGAAACAAACCCTTCCATCCGGTATATTTAGACACCAACACTAACACCCTCTCACTCTCACATTTACCTTCCTACTTGTTTCATAAAAAATTCACATTTAGACAAATAGCAAGAATGGTTCGAAAGTTGAGTAAGAAGGAGTTCCAGTGTATTAAGTGTGATTTGATTGGCCACTACTACCGGCTTATGGTGCGTCATGAACGCCAGTGTAAGGTACGTAAAATTCTTACACATTTAAACTTTGTTCGTTTTATGGAAGTCGTTAGTACTGTACGTTTTATATACTACTCTAACTAACATACATTTGTGCGTCATCTTTTGATGATTGTTGGTACCCTACAACACACAACATAATACGATGCACAAATTTATGTTAGTTAGGGTAGTATATAAAACAGACAATACTATCGACTTCCATAAAACGAACAAACTTTAAATATGAAGAATTTTACGTACCTTAGACCGGTGTTCATGACACACCTTATGCCGGTAGTCGTGGTCAATCAAATCGCACTTAATACACTGGACTCCTTCTTACCGATCTTTCGAACCATTCTTGATCATTGTCTGAATCTAATTTTTTATTAAACAAGTATGAAGGTAAATGTGTGAGTGAGAGGGTGTTGGTGTCTTAATACTCCTATATCGGATGAATGGGTTTGTTTCTTTTTTGTGGGATAGGGGCATTGGGTTGGGTCGGGTGTGTAGTAGCACGCTTGGTGTATGTTTCATTTTTTAGACACACATTTCTTTTTGTACCAACTTATTAAATAAATCACTTGTCATTTTTATTCTAAACGGGCTATGACTACTCAACGTGAGGTATCACTTGTTATGATATTTTAATCTATAGAATAAGTCGTCGCCCATTAAAATACACTAGCTAGCACTGTGAATGTGTAAGGTAGTGAACCATGAATGTTTCACTTGTTACATGTACGTGTTATACTCTCGCGTACTTATTCGCATAAATTTTTTTATTTGTTCAAACATAAGTCACAATATATTTAAATTTTAATTATTTGTGTACAAGATATGTATGTATATATTAATAATATAATTGGGACATATGCTTATCACTACGGCTACATACCGCGTCTTTTCACTCCTCCTCGACGTGCAAGTTGAAGAATGGGATACCTTGGATGTTGTTGCAGAATACTTTACAATGTCGTTTCGCTCTTAATTTTCCTAGTCCCTTCCCTCCTTTCCCTCTTCCTGACATATATTTGTGTTTTTATTTGGTTTGGGGTTTGTTTATATCTAACTATCTTATAATGGAGAAAGACCTACTATTAATAGAAATACTTAAAATTAAGCAATACAACTTTTAAAGCTATAAATACAACAACCAATACTACTTATAGAAATTTCCCTCCTATTTAATTCTAGCATACAATTAATACTAACATTAAATATAATAAATAAAACATTATGTACAATAAATACAATTAAATACACTTATTAAAACATCCCTTACATAAGAAATACAAATTATCAAGCATATTGTACAACCAACTTAAACACAATTCCTGCATTAAATGTCACTAATACAAATAATAAAACACATTATATAAATATTCAAGCCCGAACGGGCAACGGGCCAAATGGGCTCGAGCCCGAACGGGCACGGGCCAAACGGGCTCGAGCCTGAACGGACCGAGCCAACGGGCTCGAGCCCGAACAGACACGAACTAAACAAAAATTTTGATATCCGTAAATTTATTGTCAAAAAGAACATAATAAACTAAAATACATGATTCACCGGAAAATTTTATTTCAAGGTACCCGCCGCTGCAACGCGCGGGTACCCTGCTATATAGTGGTGAGATTGGTTTTTGTGTTATTGTGAGGCGTTGGATTGGGTTGAGATGAGTGAATGGATTGTGATCTATGTGACAACTAATGGATTGTTTTTATTTGTGGATTTAAGTTGTAAGATGAGTGATATACTATGTTTTTAAAATATTGTGACCTCATCTTATGTGAACAATTAGGGGTGTCTGTGTTTACGTATTGAAAATGGATTATACATTTTAAAAACGGATAATCAGATAATCAGCTTTTATAAAATGTGATTTTGAAATAAAGTGCTTGGGATTTGATTATACTGTTTGATATCGCAATAAGCATATATCAATTTTTTTTTAGTGTTTGGTGAATCAGACTAAGCCTTGAGTTAATGTGCAAAATGACCAAGACATGCACATTTATATACGATCAATTTAACATATTATTATAACACATCTTATTAATGTAGTGTTCCTTGGTTAATTGATCATGGGGAAAGGATCTGTTGAAAGAAAAAGAATAAGGAACCAAAAACCCTACCTAGGGTTTTATGTAGTAGAACTATCAACGGAGAATGTGATGATGGAACTTGTGAAGCGAGTGAAGATAATGTTCACGCTGCTCCAGAAGGAGAGTGTAGAAATCAAAGGAATACTGAAAACTGTATTATTATATTCAATGAATAAACAATAGTACAAGATATTAATAGAAAAATAACAGACTAAACCGTAAAGACTAGACATGCCTAAATGGCTATGGGCCTTATTAAACTAACACCCTCTCTCAAACTCATAATGCTGCAATGGTAAACATTGAGAGTTTGTCAAACAGAAAATGAAGTAAAACTATACAGACCAAACTAAAACCAAAAAATTAACACGCAACTTTGGAGAGTCTTAGAGCGCAAAAATGGACCATAGTCGATGCAAAACCAAAATCAGAGCAGAGCAACATAATTACGAAGATGAACGAGAGCATATTGAGGCAGGCAGAGCAGATTCAGACAGATACAAACATTTAGATGCAGATCAAATTCAGAGAAATAGGTGTAGACAGACAGATTCAGACATATGTAGATAAAACCAGGCGGAACCAGATGCAGAACCACATGTACCAGACGTATGCGGAACCAGACATATATGGATTGGAGCCAAAACAAGTTGATGTCGAGAGGCAACACATAACTATTAAAGACGTAGTCAGATTAGTTAAAACTGCAACATCATCATCACCAACACAAAACTAGTCGCCAACGCAAAACTATATTATCTAACTATACCAATGCCGATACTGATATTGATGTATGTTTCGTTGTAGGTATTTTTTTTTTAATTTTAAATTTATATTTTGCTGAACTATACCTAAAGACAAACTTTCACGGGCACTGTACCCGTTCAGATGCAACAAGTGGGGTAAGTACGAGGTCGATCTTAGAAATAGTGTTGATTAGAATTAACTTAATGAATTTTACAGATTTAAAAGGGAGTTTTGTTTTGATTTTAATTAAACTAAAAAAATAATTAAAGTAAAATAAACTAACTTGATTACGTGTGTTGTGACCAATAAGAGAAAGAAATGCTAGCCATGTTGCTCCTATTACGCATTTTAGTTATCTCTGTTTATTAGTGCAATGATTTTAATGTAAAGTATTTGTGACATCAGAATGTATGGAGAATATCCCTTTGGTCCAGGCAATACCTCTATACTCCTATCTAACTTAGACTAGACCACTTGGTCTATGCATCTAGCCTCTATACATGTAATCTTACAGACTACTTGGTCCATGCATCTATTCAATTACAAGTATGCATTAAGTCGTGTCAACTAGTTTATGTGATTTATCTATGATACCCACTTGGTCCATGTGGTATCTACTCTTCTCACATGGTCACTATATTGAAGAGCACTATACTAACTTAAGTGTTCTTGTATTATACATCTAATTATCCCATTGATCCTGGCGATTGCTAGATTTAAAATACTCAAACATACAAACGAGCACGTATTGAACGATTAAATGATACTAAATATCAAATCTTAACAAACGAAAATAACATTCATGCAATATTCATAACATGGCTAACACCCAAGGGTGTTAGCCCATAATATACGTAGAAACACAAGAAGATAATTCAACGAAGTGAAAGCGATATGAAAATTGAATGATTAAACCTAATGTGATGATATGAGACCTTATGTTCTTGATATCCTAGTTCTTGGAGCTGATCTTGAGGCCTTGGAGTGGTGGAATTCGGCTGTGGTCGAGAATGGCGAGTGAATGATATCAAAAACTCCCGTATGGGGTTTGTATTTATAGTCTTCTGTTAGGGCACCGATATGGCATATCCAAGTATGGATGCGTATCCAAGATTTCTTGATTGCTGACGAAGAAAGCATATTCCAAACATATTCTACGTAACTTTTAAATACGGTGTATTGCTGAATGTGATATGCCGTATACCTCCAAATCTTCATTACACTTGGACCGGGGATAAAATCTTCTATACGGCGTATGGCTAGAGTTTCATATGCCGTATACCTTTAATAGTTCACTTGGGCTTTAACTGCAGAGCTTCCAAATACGGCGTATTGCCAAAGTTAAATACACAGTATGCCTTCATATTCACCAATACTTAAGGAATTCTTCCAGATATCAATACGGCGTATGGCCAAAGTTACATACGCCATATGCTCTTTTACAGCTTGCATACATAATCATCAAAAATAGCTCCAAATCATGACTTTTTTCATCTTTTGCAAAATTGCTCCAAAATCACTGAAAATGGAAAACTTAAGCAATTAAGTATCAATTTAGATATAAACATGCAATATTTGAGCAATGTGATAAATATAGTACTAATTTGGACTTATCACATATCCCCCCATTTGTACTTGTCCTCAAGTAGACTCTAGATTAAGTAATTAGAAAAATCATCCCAAACCTTGGTTTAGGAATTAAGCATGAAAGTAATTAACTCAACCAATAGTGCATAACCATTGCACCTCACGAAATAGGAACTGAAATTCGCTCATCTCTCATAACTAATCTAGGGTGTTTATTTAGTAGTATACTCAATTGCAAAGTTGTGGTGAGTATTCTGTCATAAGCTTGGCAAGGATACACATCTCTACCACTAGAGTCTAGGACAGTAACGGTTTCAAAGGCAAAATGGGTTAAAGTGTTTAGGCTTAACGCTTCGTCATTCTTTACAGTCTCTATCAATACCAATATTCCAGAAAAGGTGACAAAATCACAAATACACGACCAAATCCATGACCGCGATACTCAAGATTGCTCACTCCCTAACTCGAATAAGCTAAAGAATAGGACTAAATAATCTCCACCAATAAAATTACACCAAAAAGGACAACAAAACCATCAATGCTCATCCAAATCCATGAATGAGACACCAATGATTGCTCAATTTCCTAATCTTAGTAAGCTAAAGGTTAGGATAAAGAATGAATAAGGGTACGATAAGGCATGGGAAACATTTATAATTGGTGTAAATAGAAAATGAACAAAACAAATAGATTAAGTCCGACACAAACAATTGCTACTAGCTACTACCTTACCACAAACCCGAAAGAGACATTTATCATTGACTAACTCATGCTTTAACATGGAAAACACATGCTTTAACGATACACGAATAAGACTCAAATATACCTCGATCAACATCATCAACAACGAAACATACCAAGTTGGCTATCCCGGATTACCAACTCCCATAAGATCCCAAAATATACAATACAATAGTGGCAAAGTTACGGCAATTGTACAAGTGGTTTATAACTTCGTGTAAGTTGATGGGTGAATAATATGGATTTTGGTCATTTTCAAAGTTCTGAGTGTTACCAGGAAACTGTTCATAGACAAACGTGTTTCCGGTTTGACACTCAGAACTTTGAAAATGACCAAACTCCATATTATTCACCAAACCAGAGAGGGTAAAGATGAATATTTTTGGTATTTTTGAAAAACATTTTATGAAAACAAAGAAGGAAAATATTTTTGGGTTTTTGTGTTCGCTGAAAACTGAATTAAAATGTTTTTGGAAATCGTTTCAATACCAAACCGTTTCCTCTTAGATCACACAAAGTAATCCTGAGTAATCTGATTTAGAAAACTTCATGATTCGTTTTGTTTTTATACGAAAATAAGAAAATATGAACAAGGATGGTAGATATACAATGAGTGAATATCCAAAGATCACAAATCTTCAAATACGTTGTGAATACGCAGCACACCTCCCCGGCAGCGCCGCCAAAATTTGACTGGCTCCAAAACGGTCAACACAAACCAACCACGGACGTGGTCAATATGGTCAAACAGCTTGTGCAGAATTCACCAAGGAGTATAGTGTTTTCCCGGGTCGTTATGTCCCAGCGAGGTGTGAAATTGTATTTAAACGAATTTGTGATCGGGTGATTTTGAATAAAAAAGGGGTATGAGTGAGTTGGGTGATTACGCTAAGTGAATATAAGTGAAAACAAGTTAAACAAACTAAATTAATAAAAACGTAAAGCCAAATTAACCTAGAACGTGTTAAAACTTAAAAACGCGCGTTTATGTTAAAAATAACGTATATGCGCAAAATAAAAAGTGAATATTAAGCAATACGAATCCTACGGTTATGAAAATTATATTTTTACAAACCTAATGATAAAAGAAAATTTTAGAAAAAAGAAAATTATTTATTTGACTTTTTAATTAATTATTATTAATTAATTAGTAAATAAACTAGATTTAATTATTATAAATACTAAACTATTTTTAATAATTACAAAACTTTTTCTAAAATTACTTTATACTAACAGTGAGCTAAGAAAAATATAAAATGTTTCACAAGCTTATTAATAAGCAGTATGTTAAGCTAATAAGTTAACTAGGCTAAAACTAAACAAGTATATAAATGAATAATTGTGTAGGAAACTAATGAGAAAAGTCCCTAGGGCGAATGGCATACAGGTACACCACTATCACTCTCATGGGGGGAGGTCTCAGGTTTGACCCTGCCTCTCCCCTTTTTGCCAAATATATTTTTTTTCTTTTACAAAACTGTAGAACAACTAAAAATGAGAGACTTTTATAAAACAAACTTTTGAGAAAAACTGAAATAAGCTCAGTGTGAGCTTATTGTTCACACAGTAAGGTTTTCTAAACTTAAATGGATTTTTAGATTGAAAAAACTAACCAAATGAGTTAATAAGCTAGAATATAAGTGAAACAAGCTTACACCTACTGATGCTAACCACAAATAAGCAGAAGAGAACAATTAAGTACACTGAATAAGGAGAAAATAAAAAATAAGCAATACCCACAAGACTAAAAACCCAACAGTTGTGAGTTTTGAACTCAAATGAGTTTTTTGGCCACAAGAGAGTTAACCAAATGAATACATAAGCCAATGCCAGGCTAAACACATAAAAGCACAATCACAAGTGGCACAAACAAGTTCATAACAACACTTTAGCAAGCTAGGAATCAACAGAAACAAGGATCAAATAAGCTCAGATCAAAATCAAGATTGATTTTTAAGATTTTTCTGTGAAAATCATTTTTTGCAGCCCGAAAAAGGGCTTAAGACCTTGAAAAAAATCTAAAAATTAAGATAAAAATAACAGTAACTAGATAATCTACAAAATAAGCTACAAACCAAATTTCAGCTAAAAAGGACTTATAACGAAGAAATGAAAGATCAAAAACTTTTTCTGCAGTAAAAACGACTTTTTGCAGCCCGAAAAAGGGCTATTTACCCTTGTAAAAAAAATTTAAAAATTAAAATAAAAATACCACTAAGTAAAAAATATATAAGAGTACATTACCACAGAATGTTACTAGATTTGGTTGAAAATTGAGGAAATGAAAAATAAAAGGTCTTTTCTGTAGTTTGGAATTGTTTTGACTTTTTCTTTTTGAACTCTAATTTGACTTTCTTGAGATTTGATCTATCCTAGTCTACTGAAAATGAAGTGATAAGCTAAGAAAAGACTAATTTAAGCTAAAACAATTACTTGTGAACTAAAATGAGTGAAAATGGGACTTAAAAATCTCACAGTGAAGGAAAACATGAGATTGAATCTTGATTTTGACTTTCTTTCAAACAAGAACTGGATTTTATGACTTTCTTGACCTAATATTACCTAATGCAACCTAACTAGGCTATTTACCCTTGTTAAAAAAAATCTAAAAATTAAAATAAAAATACCACTAAGTAAAAAATATATAAGAGTACATTACCACAGAATGTTATTAGATTTGGTTGAAAATTGAGGAAATGAAAAATAAAAGGTTTTTTCTGCAGTTTGGAATTGTTTTGACTTTTTCTTTTTGAACTCTAATTTGACTTTCTTGAGATTTGATCTATCCTAGTCTACTGAAAATGAAGTGATAAGCTAAGAAAAGACTAATTTAAGCTAAAACAATTACTTGTGAACTAAAATGAGTGAAAATGGGACTTAAAAATCTCACAGTGAAGGAAAACATGAGATTGAATCTTGATTTTGACTTTCTTTCAAACAAGAACTGGATTTTATGACTTTCTTGACCTAATATTACCTAATGCAACCTAACTAGGCTATTTACCCTTGTTAAAAAAAATCTAAAAATTAAAATAAAAATACCACTAAGTAAAAAATATATAAGAGTACATTACCACAGAATGTTATTAGATTTGGTTGAAAATTGAGGAAATGAAAAATAAAAGGTTTTTTCTGCAGTTTGGAATTGTTTTGACTTTTTCTTTTTGAACTCTAATTTGACTTTCTTGATATTTGATCTATCCTAGTCTACTGAAAATGAAGTGATAAGCTAAGAAAAGACTAAGTTAAGCTAAAACAATTACTTGTGAACTAAAATGAGTGAAAATGGTACTTAAAAATCTCACAGTGAAGGAAAACATGAGATTGAATCTTGATTTTGACTTTCTTTCAAACAAGAACTGGATTTTATGACTTTCTTGACCTAATATTACCTAATGCAACCTAACTAGGCTAAAAGAAACATGTGAAACTGACTTGAATACTACATAACCTACTGATCCAAACACCCCTTTAACAAGCTGTTTTTGTGGTTTTCAAAGCATGAGACTTATTTAACCTTTAAAATTGATGCATAAGCTTATGATATGATGACATTGAAGCATATAAGCCCAAATCCACCAATAATAACAACTAACACCTAAGAATCAATAGCATGCTATTTTGGCAGTTAAGAGCAATTGTGAGCAAATGGATAAACCAGTGAACAAGTATGAGATTTTAAGCTATATCTAAACTAGTAGACACCAAATAAGCACAGAGGAACAAGCATAAGCAGTTTACTAACATACAAACAGTAAAAAGCAAAAATTGTAACATAGCTTACAAAGGCTTCCAGTGCACCAAACAATGAACCAAGGACCACAAACTATCCTAACACCTCCCCTGAGGTTCTAGAATCAAGGGCATCCAGATTCCACTATGCTCCATGCATCATTCATCTTCTTCCTTGAATTTTTTATTTATGAGCTATTTATTTGGATTTTTGAGTAATTTTAGTGAACTGAGTAAAAACTTGATTAAGTACTTTAGAAACTTATAAAAGCTTAATAGTAACTTATATTGAGCTTAATTGAACTGTTTTAACAACTTATAACAATATTTAAGTAAAAGTGTCAATTTTACTTAAATATGCTAATTCTGAAGTTTACAAAGAAAGCTTGAAATTAATATCAAAGATAATTAATATTACACTAAAAATGTTGAATACAAACGTTTTGAACTAATTATTACAACTAGAAATAGAAATTACACTAATACGATATATTTAACTAAATTACAACTACTAGCTTTTTTTTTCTTCTGCTTCTTTCTTGCATATATAGTGACTTTTTGGGTTCCCACTAGTCTTCTGAATAAATCTCATCAAGAAAATTGGCCTTTGGATGACTCAGTTTGATCCTAGCCATCAATTGGCTTTTGGCGGGAAAATGGATATTAAGCAATTTGTCCTGATAACTTGGATAAGAGATGAAAGCATTAAATGGGATTTGTCTTTTGTTGTTTGGAAGTGAATAAGGGAGCAAGTAGTGTGGGAGATGGGGTTGGCAGAGGATTTGCAGGCTCAAGTGGGGGGGAAAGGTGTACAGGGGATTGGTTTGACTTGTTGACCATGGGGGAAGTATATAAAACGGGGGTGTTTTGTTTTTGGGCTTGGTGGACTGGGAAAATGATTGGGCCAAGACAAAAGGGTAAGGGTTTATGGGTTGGACTGTTGGGTTAGTGAATAACACAAGGGTCCGTTTGGTATTAGTGAATAAAAGCCCAAGGACCAAACTTGTAGATTCTGAAAAATGAGGGGTCTGGTTTGTAACTCTTCCAAAGTTGTCACAAGGGTGAATTTTGCCAAGTTTCAATATTACAAGGACCATGAATGATTATTCTCCAAAATTTACACCCAGGGACTATTTCTGCCAATTCTGAAAATACAGGGATCAATCTTGCCAAATCTTCAAACTTTTCACCAAGGGACCAATTATAACAACTTGTGAATTGCCAAGGACCTTTGTTGACTTTTCTTCCAAAACAAATGCTCAGGGACTGATTTTGTCAAGTTTTGAAAGTTGAGGGACTGAATCTGCCAATTATGCAAACTTTGTTCGTTTTTCATCTGTTTTCAATCATTTTGCACCTGAAACATATAAAACACAATCCAAGGATATTTTCTGTATTTTGAGGAATTTCTGAGTGTTTTTAAATGTTTTTGCAGTTCAGATGGGACAAAAATGATGAGTATTTACACACTCATCAATGGGGAATAGAGTCCCCCATTCAATATAAACAAAAGAGGATATTAATTAATAATATATCATATAGAAATATGAATTGATGAGCATGAGGTAATGTTGGTCTGATATTTTTGTGTAAAACCATGAGTTGTATGAACAAAAGCTTGGCAAATGAATATAACGGGTGCTCATTAGAAATAAGGGCATGTTTACACAATCTTGACCTGAGTCAACTAATAATACTCATTTGTACATTACGACATTATCAGTCTCACTTTCGAGGTTGATGGTGAAGGCTTTACGGGGGATAGTTGCGGAATACTATCCCTAGTAATGACAAATGTTACTCTTCAGATTATGAAGAGGAAGATTCCACTTAGAAGAGGAGGAAGATTCTAGAGGTGGAATCGATTGCTTATCACTACTACTAACCTCCCTTTATATAATAGGGAGATACACTGTTAGTAGTTACAAGAGAATAATGATATCTTAACTAGAAGCAAACTGGAAGTAAGGTACTAGTCCACTTGTGTGACTAGGGATGCTTTACTCTGCTGACATTATCTGTGCATGCAAGTTGCTTTCCCTGTCTTCAATGAGTCTTTATCTTCTTAAGGTTTTTCCCGCTTTGCTTAATCTCAAATTACTCCCGCCTAGGTGTGTCTGAGAACTTCAGCTAGATCCTTTAATATACTTTGCAAGAATCTTGAAGTCTACTCTAAGTGTATCTGATCACTGTGACTGGATCTTCTGCATGGCTTAAGATGATAAGTCTTTTCAGAGCCCTAAAGACATTTGTTAGTCCTTTATGTCTCTGATTGTTTGTAACTTCTTGTTCTTTTGCTAGCTGACTCCGCATTAGGTTACAAAGCATTCATTCAGTTTGGACTTCGACTTTCACGAAGCTTGACTGTTTATATCAAGAAGTATACAACATATTTGAAGAGTTATCCTCTGATATGTAAACTCTCAGTGAGTCTTTTTGTCAAAAACCCTTGCTTTCAGTTCAGTAGTTTTGACTCTGACTTCTCTGAGGTTTGCTCATAAGGTGTATAACTTAGAGTCTTTTGGATACTTGATTGTGATCAGTTGTGCTGATCATTTAGTCAGGGAGTAAACTTGCTCATGGTTTACATTTTGACTTCATCATAGAGTGAATTGTATCTTTGATTTAATCAGCTATTTAACTTAGACTGATTTAATGTTTCAAATACTTGTGTGGGATAATTTGGTCATAATTTGACTCAACATGTAACATGTTGGAACGTGAAATTAAAGAAGTATCGAAGGCGAAAATGCAGAGCATAGAAATAAATGACACATTAAAAGTGAACTCATTTCATAATTTGTTTTTATGTAGATAAAATAGAAGTTACATTGACCATTTTGAAATGTAAAACATGAATTAGATTATTGCATTATATTATTACCTCCATTATTTTATGATTTTATGGGCTTTTTGAAATCGTGAAATGTAATACTCTCTCTCTCTCTAAGTGTTCAGTTTTGATTTTTGGAGTATTTATTTATTTATTTATTTTTAACTTTAACCTTAAATATTTTTGTTTATGCTAAATAATTTTTGATGCAAAAATATATGAATGTCTTAGGTTTTAAACGTATTTTTTAGTATAATTTTCATCAAATATTATATATCACAAACAGGAAAATTTAACGTCAAACTTGAAAATGAAAAACTTCAAACTTTTAAAACATGTCATTTATTTTGGGACGGAGAAACTACGATGTTTTGGACTTCTATATAGACAAGTTGTAAGAATTTAACAAATATGGGAAATACAATTTAATTTTAATTTATGAAAGTTAATAAACCAAGATTACGTGGTTTGACAATAAAAAAGAATGATGTCGAATATTTTTATAAGATAAAATCTTTCTAAATTGAGCGCAAGTGAATATTAATATTTAATTTGATCTCTATACTTTTCTCTAGTTAGTTGGATTGGATAATATAGGAATTAGAACGGTGGAGATTAACTAAAAAACTAATCGGATAGACGTAAATTGTTTTTATAAAATTTAACGTCAAACTTGGAAAAAAACACATCAAAAAGTTAAAATATGACATTTAATTTGGAACGGAGAAAGTATGATTTTTTGGACTTCGATATAGACAAGTCGTAATAGTTTAACAAATATGGCAAATACAATTGAATTTTAATTTACGAAAGTTAATTGAGATTCTCTTTAAAATATTTTAAAACCAAAATTATGTGGTTTGCCAGCAAAAAAGAATGATATGAAATATATTGAAATATCTGAATCTCTCTAAATTGAGCACATGTGAATATTAATATTTTGATCTCCATACTTTTCTCGTCAGTTGGATTGGATAATCAAGGAATTAGAACGGTGGGGATTAACTACAAAACTAATCGAACGGACGTAAATTGTTTTCATAAAAGTGACCGTCGGCGATATAACAGTAATAATTATTTGTAGCATTTAATCACTTTTTAAACAGTTTTTATTCACATTAGTTAGATAAAATAAATAATAAATAAAAAGAAAAAGAAAAGAAAAAAGAGCCAAGAATATCCTAAACAAATAAATAATTTCAAACATTTTTGACAAATATGTAATTAGAACAAAAAAGTCCGACCCGTCGCGATAGTTTAAACAAAATCAACAAATATCCTTTTTTTTGTTTTCTTTTTCTTTTCTTTTTTTTTTTTCTTTTTTTTTTGTCTGATGTATTTCTATCAAATTTATAACCCGAATAGTATAACAATTTTCAAAACATACAGTAAAACCTCTATAAATTAATACTCGATAAATTAATAACATCGATAAAATTAATAATTTGTTCGGTCCCAACTTAGGACCAGTACAAATTTGGACCACAATCGATAAAATACTAAGATAATAATCTTTTTGAAACCCCTGTGTATATATATTAGTCTCAACGAAACTATAAATTAATAATTACTAAAATTTCATATCTATGTATATATGGTTGTGTGTAGGGGTGGCAATTCGGGTCGGATTCGGGTTGGCGGGTTCGAGTTGTCAGGTTGGCGGGTTCGAGTTGTCAAAAAACCCAACACAAAGTTGACCCATTTAAATTATCAGGTCAACTATGTCAGCCCTAACCTGTTTACACATAACCCAAACCTAACCCATTTAACCCGTATATATACTTGGGTTGGCGGGATATTAGATGACACATGTTGAGCAGGTTAAATGGGTTTTGAGTTGACTCATTTAACCCATTTTTATATAAAAGTTGTTATATTACACGAGTTAAAAATGTTAAACGGGTTTGCGGGTCGACCTATTTAACCTGTATGATAAAATATAAATATATTTTAATTTAAAAAAAGAAAAATCTTAAAATGGTTGGCGGGTCGACCCACTTAATTTATTCCTAACCCAAACCTGACCTGTTTAATAAACGGGTTAGATGGGTCGACCCAAACCCGACCGGAAATCTATTTAACTCAACCCAAACCTGTCAATTTTCGTGTCGGTTTTAGATCGGGTTCCGTGTCAGGTCAAAAATTGCCACCCCTAGTTGTGTGCGTATGTGAGATACACTTCAAAATCCTATGATTGTTTAGTAAAAAATGAATTCATTGTCACTTGTTATTTTTTGTTGAAGTTCAAATGTATATTGAGTTTATCTCAAAATCTCCTTATTGCACTAAAGTGTTGGTGTGTTGTCATCTCGTATTGCAACAAAAAGTGTTAATTTTATTTTCATAAAGTATGAATATAAATTCATAAAATTTTAATTAGAACTTTTCTTTCAAATTTATTTTTCATCTCTAACGAGTATACATTGTATCTAGTATATTACACTTGAAAATTTAAAGTTAATATGTAAAAACTATTTAAATTAATAAATTATTAATTTATCGATATAATAATATCTCGCTAAATTAATAAAATATTCCGGTCCCAACAATATTAATTTATAGAGGTTTTACTATAATTATTAGAAATATTAACTTTTTATGGTAAGAATGCATGGGGGATAACTAACAAAGACAAAGAAGACAACAAATTCAAAAAAAACAAGTATATATTTTGATAATTTCTTCTGTTACAAGATTCCCAAACAAATCAGCTCTTGTAGTCATGATCATAAACTTTAGCCATGAGTTGGAGTGCATTCTTCTTATGTGTTACAGTGCTAGGAGATTTTAAAGTATCAATTTCGTGTGCTCCCGCAGGGGATTCCCAATCAAACGAGTAAATAAGATTCGAAAGAGTCATTTCAACTGTTACAGCCGCCATTGATATCCCGGGACAAATTCTACGACCAGACCCAAATGGGATCAACTCAAAATCCATCCCTTTGTAATCAATACTACTGCACATGAACCTTTCTGGCTCGAACACTTCAGGTCTTTCCCAGCAGTTTGGGTCTCGTCCTACTGCCCATGCGTTCACGTAGACCAAAGTCTTCTTGGGTATCTCATATCCATTTATAACACACAGATCTATTGCTTCTCGTGGGACTAATAGTGGCGTAACTGGATACAATCTAAGTGTCTCTTTGATTACTGCTTTTAGATATTTGAGCTTATCAAGATCATCTTCGTGCACTTTTCCTTTGTTCCCGATCACATTTCTCACTTCTTGTTGAAGTTTCTTTAGAGACTCCGGGTTCTTTATAAGCAACACCATCGCCCACACCACAGTCGCAGTACTTGTGTCTGTTCCCCCTAATAGAATATTCTGTGTAGCTCAAGATAGTTAAGGTTGTAAAATCGTTTTCACAGGTTTGTTTCATAATCTAATTCAGAACAAGGCACAAGATTTGACAAGGAATTGATTTATTAGATTAACAACATAACAGTAGGTTACATTGTACAAAAGAGACACACCGAAAACATTACATGTAAATGACTATATATAGGGTATGAAAGGTTGCGAGTGAACCATCATGACCCTTCGGTTTGTAACCGAATTCTGTAACTAATAACTAACTAACTTCTATAACCGCCATAACTATAAAACGGTTATTAACTATCTAATGTACAACTTCAGCCCTTTGGCTTTCGTTTATTATCCATACAAGACTTATGCAATTATAAAGGTGCCAACA
>LBNU01038481.1:11361-22569 GCA_014162995.1 Artemisia annua | reverse complement strand
TACTCACTCCTCTCCTTTGTTTGCTTTTCATCTTGACCTTGTGTGTATCCGGTTTGTAATAGAGGGAAGGCACGGTTTTGGTTCGCCTTGATAACCCGTTTGTGCTAACGGTGTTATCTGTTGTTGTTGTATCCTGGGAGATGGACGTTCATGATTCTCAAGCACCGTGGAGAGGACGAATCTGTCTTAAGGAAACTGTGTTCATCACAGGCCTCAACATTTTCCTTATTTGTGTTGTGATTCTAGCTTCACGATCAAAAGATTTACGGTATCACTTTCTATACTTTTATGTTTTCATGTCATTGTTTATTTGTCTCTAATAGCAATACACTATATTTACAACACTACTTAATTGACTTTTGTAGCATAATATAATTCCAGCAACTTAACATTATAATTTCTATCATAATTTCGTGGAAACAGTCTTCCAAACTACCACTTTGACTTGTCATGTAGACCCTTAAAAACTGTTAGTTTTTATTTATTTATTTATTTTTACCGGGAAGATGCTATATCAAATCAGCTAGCAGGTACCGCGCACTACGACGATGGGTACCATGTAATTAAAAATTTTGGTGGCCAATATTTTTCTTTCTTATACGTTTTACATAAGATATCGTTCTCGACTAATTAAGTCGATGACTGGTGCTTCAAAAGAGAATCATCTAATTTTAGGCTGGTTAGTGTTTGATATATAATTTCTGCCTAAAAGTATCCCAGACGACTAAATTATTGTAACAGATATGACCAATTTCGACTAGAAGGAATACACTGAAAAACTTCTTTGTTCATGGGCTACTCATGCTGCATATATAGTTGAATAGCTAAAATATATCACATTAATTGGGTAAAGTTGAAGTTTGCACAAGAAGTCTTCTTACTTAATAAGGAAGAACTAAACCCAAATGTCGAATTCTCTAAATCAAACACCACAAAGTTATCCTCAAACTGAAACGTTCCAATTGTGATAGCTGGTACACTTGTTGCACCACCGTCAACCAACGCTAGGCATGCCACATCTTTAGTCATTTGCTTAATCGAGTTAGCAGTTGATATCGTCCATGACTTCCCACCCTGAAGACTAAAATCAATATTAGGAACTTTGAAACCTACTTTGGTGCCATTGGTGGACCTCCTAAAACAACGGTCAAACGGTGCTATTGGCTTTGCAGTCGGGATTCGTTTTGTGACCATCGAAAACCTCCTAGCCACACGAGTAAAAATATCGGCTCTAAGAGTAGTGTAAGGCTCGGTTGTACTAAGTTTGGTAGTGGCATCTGCGGGAATGTTAATAGATCTATTTTTAATTACGATTGCCTTGATGCTAATAAAGTATCCAAACGAATTTGGATTGTCTAGTAGCGGGGTATACGAAAGTAAACTTCTTATATCGACATTCGATTGAGGAAGAAGGTAATAGGGACCAGTTCCGGTAAATAGAACTCCAGGAGCGGAGGATTTGCTAGGCAAACATAGAGCTGTAATTTTTTTTACCAACTCGCCATATAGATTTAAAGACGCGGGTAATGCGTAGGGAGAGGATGAAAACGTCATGACACCCTTAACATCTTTAGGGAACGACTTAAATGATGAAGAAGAAGCACAAGATCCTGTAGGTGTAGCACCATATACGCCACTTAAAACATTTTTCCCATTACTTGTGTTCATTGTAAAGTAGTCGTAGTTAAATACTGTATTTTCACAAGATCCTGTAACAGGATTGACTACGTTGACCGGACACGAACAATAGCCCCAACCAGGTATTTTTCGATTATTGTTTGGATGGCAGGATGGGTTTTTGTATGAGTAAGGCTGCACTTCCATGCATGCTTCATTTTCGCTATGACATGGAACGGGATATATTTTCCAATCGGGGATGCAGTCATGCCAAATGACAGGGGCATCGATGTCTATAAGATAGTTTGAGTAGGAGGACTGCTTGTCCATGTAATCCGTAGCCATGATCCGAACACTATAAAGAGGCTTAGTGGTATCGGTATGTTTGGTTACTGGAAAAACTAAGGAAGTGTAAGTGTTAGGTGATTGTGCTATAGCTTCATGTTTATGAGAAATGAAGGCTAGAGCGATAACAAGTAGTTGTATAAGCAAATTCATTTTGAAATGATTTGTATATTCTTATGTGATTTTTGAAGAGGAAACAATCAGATTTAAATAGTAAAAATACCATCTATGTTGCTTGTTGCGCTGTGCATGCCTGTAATCTCAATCTATCTGAAAGTCAAATCAACAAATGTTTCAGTTTTTTGCTTAGGTGTTTTCATTAAAACAGAATAAAAGAACGTGTTTCATAATTTTCTAAATCATTAGTTTGACTCTCTGCTTGGAGCCAGCCTTGAGGTGCGTAGTTATAAGATGGTTTTGAGAAAAAAATTACAAGGAAAAAATCATGCATTTCTAGAGAAGGTAAACACCGAGTAGAGCGATATGCTAAACATTTGAGGCGAATCATATAAACCGATTAACGTTGCCAGTTATTAATGTTCTTTAATCAAATAAATATCTCTATATTAATATTTCTGAGATTTTAAACATAGGAAGCACACATGTATTACTTAGCATTTACAATTTAGTTGTTAATAAATGAATAAATTGTAAATTACCCTTCAAATTCTTTTTAACAGATTCCGATTACGATATTAATACACAACCATGTGCAGGAATCATCAGATTCGATTAGTTTATTCCATGTTGTTGCAAAAACTGTTGGAAAATTGTGTTGAATTTATTTTCTTTTATGTCAAACTGGGTCACAAATAGTTACATGCTGATGCTACATATATAACTATTAGTTTTTGTTGGCCTCAACGTTGGATCTATGGTCTAACGTAGTCACAATATACCAAATACACGATATGTTCAATGAAATGCTTTATATAATTTGAAGTAAATAATCTGTCATTAAGTTATGAGTTTTACAGAATCTAATCTATATATACTAAATGAAAAGGTGTGTTTGAATGGTTGTGATGCTTCGAATGGTTGTATCCATTCGAAAGGATGTGTCTGTTTGTTGTAACTGCTATTTGCCAGTTATACACGAGTTGAATTTTTATGTTGACCTTTGACTTTCGGGTTTGACCCTCTAAATGGGTAAGATTGAGATTAACCCAATATTTTCCCCCTTAATCACAATCGTCAGCTCCTAGATCTTTGACTCCAATAAGGTGTCTCATTGTTAGAAATTTGATCTTCGATAGTGCCTTTGTGAGTATGTCAGCCTTCTGATATTTGACTCCTCTCAAACAGTCAATTAAAATTAACTATTTGTGGTCAACAGGTCAAACCTGAGGGAGAGGAGAGATCAATTTATGATCTGGTGTAAGCACAGTGTATTCCCGGGTCGTTATGTCCCAGCGAGATTGAAATTGTGTTTTGGGAAACGTTTGAAAGATTTAGTGATCGGGAGATAATGATTTGGATTGATTTATACTAATGTAAATGAGATAAATAACAGTTATTAACAATTACGGGAAATCAGATAAACTAAAAACGTAATCAAAATTAAAACAAACGTGAATGCGTGCTGGAAAAGTGGGAATTAAACAAAAACAAACTACAAGGGGTGAAAATGACTTTTTACAAACTTAATATAAAAAAGAAAATTTTATAAAAGAGAAAAATATTTTTTTGATTATTTTATTATTTAATATTAATTAAAAACTATTTAATTACTTATTTAGTAATTAACTTAAAATAAATTTAATATAATATTAAATAAAATTAAAAAAATGAAAATTTATTTTTAAAAATTCTAAAATAACTTAAAAAATAATATAAAAACTAAAAATATGTCTTTTTGTCTTTTTCTGAATTTAATATTAATTAATTACTAATTAGATATTAATTAACTAATTTAACTAATTTAAATTACTAAAAAAATACTAAAATGACTTAGAAAATGAAGAAATATTTTATAAAACTAATTAACCTTCACAGAAATCCTAAGAAATTAAAAAAGTTTATAAAAATTATTATTAAACTATTTTACCAATTATTTACTTAATTACTAATTAAAAACTATTTAAACTAAATTAAATGAGAATAATAGCAAATGAGAACTAGAAAAATTATAAAAAAATACTAGTGATTAAAAATAAACAGTAAGTGATTTTCTTTTTGGTTTTTTAATTAAAGCTAATTTAACTAAAATTAATTATTATAAATACTAAATGAAAAGATAAAATTATGAAATTTTTTATACAAATACTATACTAATGCAGAAACCTAAGAAAATTATAAAAAGTACTAAGTGCTTAATGAAAAAGTTGAAAAATAAGCTAAATAGCTAAAACTTCTTAAATAGAAGCTATCACTATTTTAAAAAGTGATGATTTTTGGATTTTTCTTTTGACAAAACTATTTATACTCTGAAATTAGACAACTTTTGTAAAGGCAACTAATTTAAAACTTAAAAATAAGCACTGTGGTAGCTTATGTGCACCACAGTTAAGCTTATAAGCTTGAAATGAGATTTTGATGAGCACAAGCTACTAATAAGTTACACTACTGGACCAAAGCACAAAATAAGCTAGACAAAGATGGAATGAACTAAGAATAGGCCAAAGGAAAGAGACAAGCAAACTGAATAAGCTAAAAATGTGAATTAAGCAAATCCAAATGCTCACAGACCAAACAGGTCTCACAGGCAACTTGCAGGGTTGACTTAGCTTATCAAATAAGCTAAAAAGCCCAAAATGAACCTGGAACCTATAACTCAGCTCTGTGGGCTTTTCAAAAAGTCCAATAGATAAAGCTTATACCCACAGATAAGCTCTCACAGAGCTTATGAAGATGAGTCTCAACACTGATGACTTAGTGTGAATGGTTCAATGATAAGAACTTGGAGGCTAAGTCTAAGCAAACAAATAAGCACATAAATAAGAAATAAGCACTAGCATAAGCAGTTGGCATGGTGTGGGTTTCAAAACACCCAAAATCTCTCAGTGGGACCCACTGAGAAGCTCTACAAGAGCTTGTGAAAATGGACTCACCCCTGGAGCAGGGGAGGTAAATAAGCATAATGGTCACTTTAAGGCCAAAATTAAATGAGCAAATTAGTATCAAACTCAAATTTTCTTCTTGATTCAGTTAGACAAGCAACCAATAGACACAAAACACCAAGAAAATTCTATCTCTAATCCATATTCACCCCTACACAAGCCCTAGAAAAGTGATCTATTTTGACAGCATTGGCTTTTGACTTTTTGAGATTTTACATAAGATTGACTTTTGTTGATTTCTAATGATCTAAATGGAACCTATATGTTATGCTTAGATGAAATGGAACCTAATTAAGCTAAATGCAACACTATTTTACTAATTCCTATGATTTTACCCACTATAACATCAAATTGGTCACTGAATTTTAACATACAAGCTCTTTTTGACTTTTAACACTATGAAAACTGGTTTTACAGTTTAACTAAGCTATATTTACCTAATGTAGCATGTAACAAACAAAAAAAACCCAAGATACCCACTGAAGCTTAGTGATATACACTGAACCAAACACCCCTTTAACTGTATGAAAATGAGATTTTCAAAGGCATTAACTAATTAAGGACATGTTTTACACACATAAGGTTATGTAATGATGCTTTAAGCCCATTTAAGCACACAAACATCAATAATAACAGTAAATACCCATGAATCAAGAACAAGCTAGTTCTACTGTGGAATTCAACTAATGAACAACTATGAGATTCCAATGAACAAGTACTTAATTCTAAGCAATAAAACAACTAACTTGTACCAAATAAGCACAAAGGAACATAGATAATCACTAATTAAGCTATGCTACAGTAACTTGTATAAAATTGGAAAAGGTCTTACAATTTATCCAGGCTAAGAATTGAGATACCAGGAACCTAAATCACACCCCTAAGACTCCCCATGGAGTTCTAAACCCATTGCAATCCAAAATACACCTTGCTCCATCTTCTTCTTCCTTCTACACTGACTTTTTTTTTTTTTTTTTTTTCCACTATTTTTTTTGTATTTTCTTGAGTATTTTTAGTATTGATGAATGATGGAACTGATTTAAAGGTTTAAAAAGCTTGATAAAAGGCTTATTAGAAACTTAAATGAACTTAGTGGTATCCTTAAACAACAACTTTGAACAATATTGAAACTAAAATGGTTCACATTGAAAACTGTGAAATTCGAATTTGAAACAACAACGACTTGAAATTAAAGGGGTTAAATAGTAGTTTACTGATGAACCTAGAATAACTGAATACAACCCTTTTTTTAGCTAAAAATTATACACAAGTAGATAAAAAGAAAATATACATCCTTGAAACGATAGCTGAGAAAATCTAAACTCAACTGGAGACTGAATTAGCATAACTAGTGCATCTCATGTCTTCTTCCTCTATTCTTCATCTTATAAAGCGAACCTCTTAGTTGGAAGTCCGGTTCTGGTAGGCTAAATCCCACTTTAGATGTGCTGAGCCACTTCATTGGATGCTCTGTTTTGATCCTAGCCATGAAGGCATCTTTGCGTGGCCAAAACGAAGATAATGCATATTATTTGGGCCATGTTGCGAAGTGTTGCCACTAGGTGTGGGAGCATTTGAATTGCTTGGGTGAGAGTGATGCGTAGCACGGATAGGTATGGGGTCGGTGGAGGTGTAGGCTGAGCGTTGATGGAGAGCGAGGAGGTTGGTGGGCAGACTATCAGCAGGCTCTTGCAGCTACACCTCATGCATCTCTGCGATACAAGCTGGGGTGGCACAAACCAGGGGTGGGTTTTGAGGTTTCAGTGTGGGAGGGAAGGGGCTTAAAGGAGAGTGAGGTTCCCGCTAACATGGGGTTTGACTAGCAGCGGGTTTTTTGTAATTTTTACAAGCGTGCTATGTGATGTAGGGTTGTGGTGTGGGGCGTGCTTTGTGCTGGTTGGCCAGGAGAAGAATGGCCATACGGATGGGTGTGATTTTCGTCCGTTGGTTTGGTTTTGAGACGACATCTTTGGGACTTGTGGGGATCTCTGATATAATATAGAATATATGAAGCTGTATCTGTTTGGTTAGTAGTTTTCCAAGCGGAACTAATTTGTAGATTTTCTAAAAGTGTTCTTTGGAGGGTTAGAGCGCCTTTGGCAACTTTCCAGTGATATGAGAAGGACCAATCTTTGCCGAAGCAGTCCTCAATTTCTACATCCCTCGGTATGCCTATCTTGTTGATATTAGATTTTCCATTTTCTGATATCCGAGTGGGGACGCCATTATCTCACTAGGGCACAATTATGCTGAATATTCCAACATAATTAAGACCCAAACAACTATGTAAATGTCTCCAAAATATTTTCACACCAACGGCCACCAATTTTGTCGCAAGCTGATCATGTTTAAAGCACTATATACGACCTTAATGATTGATATATTTCCCAAAAAGTTTATTTTAAATACCCAAAGAAGGGACCGTTTCTGTATTTGGACAATTTTGTCAAGAATTACACGGACTAAACTTTTGGTAAAACTTTTGGAATAATTTTATCTAGTGGCCACAACTTAGGACAAGGGCAGGGCATTGAATAAGGTTTTCCCCTTCTTTTTTTTATTCATGTTAAANTTTTTTTTTTTTTCCACTATTTTTTTGTATTTTTGAGTATTTTTAGTATTATGAATGAGAACTGATTTAAAGGTTTAAAAAGCTTATAAAAGCTTATTAGAAACTTAAATGAACTTAGTGGATCCTTAAACAACAACTTTGAACAATATTGAAACTAAAATGGGATTTCACATGAAAACTGTAAATTCGAATTTGAAACAACAAGACTTGAAATTAAAGGTTAAGAAAGTTTACATGACACTAGAATAACTGAATACAACCTTTTTTTAGCTAAAATTAACAAGTAGAAAAGAGAATTACATTTAAACGAAGCTAAAAACTAAACTACAACTACTATTAGCTAACTAGTGCTTCTTCCTTCCTTCTTTCTTCACTTATAAGGACCCTGGTGGGGTTCTGAGTCAATCCCACTTTAATTGTGAGCCCTTGGATGTCTTGTTTTGATCCTAGCCATTGAATGGCATTTTGGTGCCAAAACGAAGATAAGCAATTGGGGCCTGTGGAGTGTTGCAGGTGGGGAGCATTTAATGCTTGGTGAGGTGTAGGGGATAGGTAGGGGTGGTGGAGGTGATGGGTGAGAGGAGAGTGGTGGGCAAGTGGGGGTGGCAAAACCAGGGGTGGTTTTGAGGTTTCAGTGTGGGAGGGAAGGGGTAAAGGAGGTGGGTTTGACTGGGGTTTGACTCGGTTTTATTTAACTTAGGGGGTGTGGGCTGTTTGTGCTGTTGGGCCAGGAAAGATGGGCCATAGGGATGGGTTTGTGTTGTGTTGGGTTTGTTTTGGATTTGGACTTGGGTTTATAATAAAAAGGGTATCTGTTTGGTTTAGTAGTTTTTCACAAGGACTAATTTTGTAATTTTCTAAAAGTTGAGGGTTAGGATTTGGCAACTTTCCAAAGTTATTATAAGGACCAATCTTGCCAAGCTTCAATAGTACAAGGACCTATGTTGATAATTTCCATTTTTGAATATCCAGGGACCATTTCTGCCAATTGTGAAACTTTAGGGACCAAACTTGTAAATTCTCCAAAATTTTCACCCACGGACCAATTTTGCCAAAGTTCAATAACACAAGGACCATGATTGATAATTTCCAAAGTTTTAATCCCAGGGACCGTTTTTGACAATTTTGCAAAATACAGGGACTAATTTTGTAAACTTTTGAAATTTTTATGGAAAACTAGAAGGGGGGGTTGAATAGTTTTCCCCTCTTTTTTATTTGTAAAATGTTTGTTTGAAAAACCTTCAATTAGAGTTTATTATGAAAATAATATATAGTCAATATGATTAATTATATATGTGTACTTTTGAGTTTGTTTTCAAAACTTAGTTTTATGAATAAAGCTTTGGTTGATCTTTATGTGAATATGTTTTCCTTTTGAAATCTTAAAACGTTTTGTTTCAAATCATCTATTAAGTTAAACTCAATATGAGGAGTGTGAATAATAATGTAGTCGATCATATCATATAATTATGCACATCAAGGTTGATCTTTATGTGAATATGTTTTCCTTTTGAAATCTTAAAACGTTTTGTTTCAAATCATCTATTAAGTTAAACTCAATATGAGGAGTGTGAATAATAATGTAGTCGATCATATCATATAATTATGCACATCATCACAATATTAACTTGCAACTATAACACAATCAATCATCATGACAATATAAGCAACACCCAACACATATATGCAAGCATAGATATAAAGGGATAAATTCAAGAGTAAATGTGAGAAAGAAGATGCAAACCGGACACGATGATTTATAGTGGTTCGGCTACAAGGTCTCCTTCCTTGCCCTACTCCACTTCCCGAGTCACCTACTCGAGAGTTTTCTTCACTACTCAACAAGCTCCCTTTTGGCGGAGAAAACCTTACACAACGTTGCTTACATTATTTAACGACACTAAGCAAAATGTCGGGTTCTAATAGTAGCTAGAGCCAATCTCACGACACGACTTCAATCACTACACAACTTCTTCACAACTTTACGACTTCTTCACGACTTCACGACTTCATGACTTCTTCACGACTTCACGACTTCACGACTTCTTCACGACTTCACAACTTCACTACTTCTACACGACTTATTCACACACCTACATCTTCACAACTAATTGACTTCTCCACACTACTACTTCTTCCCACTACTTCTTACTCACTCATTGACTCACTACTAAGTAGGATCATGTTGATCTACTTGTTACATATACTTACATAATTTATTTCTACAACTTCACATCAATATAAACTAGACTCTAATACTTCTTGATTTGAGGATGAAGAAGTATTCTTCTTTTGCACTTTGAGAGATGAATGAATGAAAGAATGGATCACTTGAAACAAAGATTAATAATCTTATGATCAAAGGATTTTAGAAGGATGTTTAGAAAGATTTGGATCTGAAAATTTTCATGCAAGAGGTGAGAAAAATACAAGGTTTGAGGTGGTATTTATAGGAGAAAATTTTTGACAAAATCTGACAGGGGAGCGTGGCCGGCCCCCTTAATTCATGGTCGGCCCCCTTAAAATTAAGGGGGCCGCCCAGCTGTAACGGCCAGATTTTCTGTCTTTTAGTGGGGAAAGTTTATTTGGTGAAATTTTCAAAAATATATATTATGTTTATATTATTTTATAACATTTTCTTTTAATTAAAACATTTCCCTTTAATTACCAAAAGTGTTTTTCTAAAATATATAAAATGTTTATAACATTTTATAAAATTTGTAATGTCTAAATAAAAATCCCTTTGATCATAAAATGTATTAGAAATTTGTTTATACATACCTTAAGTGATTGTTGAAGCATACTTAAGACGTTGAGATGTCGAGAGACGTTGACGTATGAATGCATAGATGATTTGTGATTACAAGTAACTTAAACACTTTACGTTATGTGTTGTAACTTACATTTTTGTCATCATCAAAACATGAAGAGGATGTTTATATTAAATATCGTAATATAAATATCGTAATATTTATGCCAACTATCTCCCCCTTTTTTATGATGACAAACTATGTAAACTATAACTCATAATGAAATGCATAAGTTACTTGTTTACACTTCTTCTCCCCCTTTTGTCGAAGCAAAAAGGTGGACTCCTAGACGAGAATTCTACTATACTTCAATCATTGAGATATAATATATAAAGCGAGCTTGCGTCATCGTGAGTGAAGCCTTGACTATTCCCAATGCTCCCCTTGGTGTATACTCCCCCTTGGTGTATGCTCCCCCTTGGTGTATGCTCAAAACTAGTTTTGGCTACCAAAGAATCAAGCGAAAAAAAATAATCCTACAAAACAGAGTTAGGAGAAAAAAAAGAATGCATATATACATAATCATGATGACACTTATTGGGGAACAAGGTATGGATGTCTAAGGTATATGGACTAAGAGTATGACACATGCAATTTTTTTTTTTTTTTTTTTTTTTTTTTTTTTTTTTTTTAAATAACAACCCAAATCCCCAAAAAAAAATAACATGACCAATGCTTAAGACGTAACAATGATTAGGACCGGATTTGACTGACATATTTTGGCGAAAGATGTCAAAATGAAGATGAGAATGATACGTTTGTAAAATCAATGAGGAAGGATGAGCATGAATGGTAAAGGGAAGGT
>LBNU01038480.1:20914-52374 GCA_014162995.1 Artemisia annua | reverse complement strand
GGGTTTTGTTTTATTATATAAAAGATGTAACTATGTAAGAACGTATATAATAATCAATGGGCTTTTGGTCCGGTGGTGTCGGTGAGAAAGTTATGTCACAGCCTACTGTTATAGGTTAAAAAGTCCCGCAAAGGAACAAAGTTAAGTTGTTGTGATCGAGTGAGAATTCATTAATGTGTTTAAGTATGTCTTTCAACAAAAAAAAGAAGAATGTATATAACGAATAGGTGTGTGATCCTAAAAAAAAGAAAAAAGAAAAAGAAAAGTAGAGGTGCAAATATAAGGGTGCGTTTGGTATAAGGGTTAAGTTTCATTATCAAGGAATGAGTTTGATATCCATTGTTATTGTTTGATTAGTGGATATAGAATCAAAAAGTTAATTTGAAACCCATAGCCGCTTCAGTGGCGGAGCTAGAAGAAATTCTGTAGGAGGGCTGAAGCAAATTTTTTTCCTCAAAAACATTAAATGGGAGGGCCGAGATTTTTTTTTTAACACATGAAATCGCGAAAAAAAATACACTAACGGGCTTAGGCGGGGCCGGGACCCTTCCCGGTCCTCACATAGCTCCGCCAATGGCCTCATTGGTGGAGGAGGCTGTCGTTTGAATGGTATTTTTGTGTGAGACTATATTTTATGTATTAAATCTCTTTTTTCATAATTTTTCCACGATAGATTTTTAGTAATTAAAGCCTACACCTATGTGCATGGGCGGATGTATGAATGGCAAAGAAGGGTGGTGGCCCTTAATCTTTGGACCAGTATTGTACAATTATTTATTTTTCATGTGTAAAAGATTTGTTTTTCAAATCCCATAGAACACATTGAATTCTTTTGGCCCTCCCACAAAATTCTTTCAAGCTCCGCCATTGCCTAGGTGATACCCATAACTTAAACTTTATAACAAACCTAAAGAATGAAATTGATATACTTAATTTCATTTCACCCTTTTATCAAAACCATACCTATTGTGATTTCGAATTGCAAATCAGACACGCCCTAAGTTCTATCAATAACCCGTATTTATTATATTGACCCTTTAGCAAATAAAACATAACCCAAATCAACTCACTAATACGTAAATAGTTAAAAACTGCACCTCTAGTTTTGTCTAGCGGAACAGTACGTTACAAGCACACACATATTTTTCAATCTTACTAAACACAATACATAAATAACACAAGCTAAAAATACATCATACTTAGATTATAAGATTTTTATAATTAACTAAATAACTAGGGAGCTGGAGGAACTTGCACTATTGGCGTCACCTTTGCTTTAGTTTCCGCATTTGCATCCACGGGTGGTGGCAGTACGACACCTCCCGGCTGCTGCTGCGGAAGCTCTCCATCATCTTCTGGCGGCTCAGTATCGATATCAACAACAGGTGGAGGTGGCACACTGAACACATCATCAGGTGGTGACATAACAAAACCAGGCTGATCATTTCTTTCAGTAATAGGTGGCAAAGTAGTCTCTCCGGGTAGGTTAGCTGGTGGCGCAAATGAGAATGAAAAAGAAGGTGGTGCAACATTTGTAATGTCATCACTATAAGGTATGGTGTAGCCTTGAGGTGGTGGTGATGCAACTAGTGGTGAGAAAGATGGGTTTGTGTCACCTATAGGTGTAGCGAAAGACGGGGTTGTGAAGACGGGTGGTGGTGAAGGGACTACTACGTATTGCGGAGTTTGGGTGCCAAGAAAAGGTCTTGAGACAAATGGATTGTTTGTGGACGTGAAAGGCCATTGGTGACTGCATGTTTCTAAAAATGGGTTGCAGAACTCGAACGTACCGCGCCGGTTAATGGTGGATATTGGACGGGAGTTGACGGTGGAGAAGAGTAATAGTAGAAGCAATGCTATGAAGATTTGTTGTTTCACCATNAAAAAAAAAAAAAAAAAAAAAAAAAAAAAAAAAAAAAAAAAAAAAAAAAAAAATCCTACAAAAGAAATTAAAATACAGTTTTTAGGATCATATTTTGAATAATCCGACTTTTAGGATTTTTGTTCATTTTCTCATATTCTTGCCTTAATTTACAAATGGTTTGGTTGTGAAAAGAGGGACTACCAAAGTAATTAAAAATAGATGATTTTATTGTCATTTACTTGACATTAGGCTAATTTTAATTTGTGTTGTATTTATAATGTTTACGACCTTTAGAAATGTTCTATGTAAAAGAGTATTCATGAAAATGATAATGACAACCTCAATGGCTTTTTTCTTTACCTCCATATAAAACATTTAATATGTGAGTTACATCAAGACATTCATACTCTACCTCCCCAACTAAAAGTATTTTCTTGTACGGTTATTGGAGACTCGCATCAAGTCATACATTCTTATACTTGTACATTTAATAAATACGAACCTCTGAATAATTACATTGTTATACTTGTCGATAGTTTCAATGGTATTCAAAGCAATGGTGTCACGTCAACATAGTTCTTCTTGAAAAAAGTCAATGTCCATAATTTATATGAGTAATGCTATATTTTTTAAAAAACATTTCTAAAAATCTTCTTAATGTCACATGTATATAAAGAGATTGGCTCACATTATCATATTCGAATCAATTTACAACACATACTCTTAGGAGTATATTTAGGAATATATATATATTTTTCAAATAAATTTTAGAGTGGTTGTAGTAATTAGAGAAGTATTGTAGCATTGGCCAAAATGGAGGGTGGCTCTTTGGTATGTGGATTGCATGGAGAGTTTGAAAGTGGACAGCTGGGAATTAAATAAGCTTCTTTTTACGTGCCCATCATTCAATGCATGTCAACGACTTTTTTATACTAGTACTATCGATTTCAGTTTTTACAATAAATTTTCAAATAAGAAGATGAAAATGATATTAAACCAAAAAGGTGAACACAATAAGACCAAATTACTTGCAAATAGAGAAGGAACAACCAAGTGACTAATGATATACAAATCGAACCCAACAAAGCGCCATCTAAGCTGTGCTGGGATCTTTATCATCTGTGATCAAAAGGTTGTGAATTCAAAGCTTGTGATCAAAAGGTTGTGAGTTCAAAGCTTGTAAGACACGATGCTGAATTATTGTGGTCCCTAAAAAAATATAATCACATATCAAGATGTTACTGTACCATATTTTTCATTGGTAAAAAGTTTGGCACTTTGGCATTATTTTTATTTTGAACGGCGGATATTATTAAAAACAACTAGCAAGGAGCTAGAAAATTACAAACAAATCAGAGAATGGTTTTTTATCCAATCGATCCTACTAAAAGAAACATTACATCTATAACGACACCAATAAAAAGATCTCGACACCACATCTTCAAACATCATCGCATTAGAGGGAGTCGTCGAGCCAAAGATGCACTTATTACGAAACGATCAAATAAGCCATCACATACTAGAACACTCCTTCAAGAAGATTTTTATGCTTAGCGGAGAGGCTAAGGTATATTATATGTAATCAACGTATATTATATGTAAAGCAAATATGTACGGTATATGACAAAAGTTCTATACGAAACACCATTTAGCTAAAGAACAAACCAAAAGATCTCAACCATCCATCCTCCTTCCATCCAACGGTGTAGAATAATTATCATTTTAAAATTAAAATAGCTAAGGGGCATTTTAGTCATATTATACCCAACTAAAAAAAAAAAAAAAAAAAAAAAAAAAAAAAAAAAAAAAAAAAAAAAAACCGGTTTCATTTTACACACACCAAAAACATACACACAAACGGTTTCTCCCCCAATTCCATTTCATAAACCCTAATCGCCCCTAAATCCGTTCATTCCACCGCGAAACCACTGTTCATTCCATTAAAATGGACCTACGAGCTGAAATATCTCAATCTAAAGACCATTCGGCGGCGGAGTCCTATCAAAATAAGCTTCCTAATGTCGATTATGGTATATTTTTGTTAAATCATTCTTTATTTTGAAGTTTTGTGATCGATTACACTATTTTATGAATATATTAGCTTATTTTGTTGTTGTATTCGCTTATTTTACTTATTTTTGTTACTGAATGAATGTTTGGATGATTTTATATCAGCGAGTAGATTAGGTTTTAGGATTAGGCTATTTTTTGTGATCGAATGACTGTTTGGATTAGCTTATTTTTGTTATGTGAATGTCTGTTTGAATTAGCTTATTTTTCTGATGTTGTTAGTTGTTATTCTTTACTTAATATGAAATAAGTTTTATAGTTTTTACTTAATTTTTTTTATGTCGGTCCGTCGACGTACTCCTTGTCATCATCCAACAATCAACGTGCAAAACATGCATCTATACATGTAGGATATACTACATCATTAAACTTCCTAAAGGCTTCCCACTCTTGAGCACCTTTCACATGGTTCAATAGCCTTCGTAGTTAAAAAAGCTCACCCAAAGAAGGAGGAACGTGATGAATCCGACCAATGCTTTTACCTATCTAACGAAAACATATGTGTATTAGAAATTTTGTGTGTAAAATAAATAAAAGTTTATCATAAATAAAATATGAGACATTGAATATTACAGATTATATTTTACCTTGCTTTAGAATTTTGGGATTTCCACGTACAACAATTCCCTCGTATTGGCATCAATTTTATTTAAATCCATACAAGCTAAGAACTTAGAAGTGTTTGTTGAAACCTTCTCAAGTTGAAGGTCGATGATTTCACTTGGATCAAATACGACAAATAGCTGGTTCGGAAGGTGAAAAGGTAACCGTTCAACAACGGGGAACCTATGATGTATATCAAACTTAAAAATTCTCCATGCAGCCTCACATGTAGATAAGTAGCAACAGTCGTAGTAATCCTTAATCTCATCTTTTTCTTCATCTTACACAGTTGCAGTAACTCTATCTGGACCCTTGTTAATGTACTTAAAAAGGTATTTGATTGATCCAAATTGATTGCACCATTCTACGTTGATATGAGCTTGGTATCTTATAGACAACATAAGATAAAGGGTTAATATACAAATATGTTACTAAACTTTCCAAAAAAGTTCACCTAAGTTACTGAACTTTCATTTTGTTTACTTAGGTTACTGAACTTATAGGAAACATTTTTCAGTGTTGGTAGTAGTGACTTAATCGTATATTTTTTGAAATGTTAAGTAACATAAATGTCGTGTTTTTACAAGTTCATTATTGTTTATGAATATTTTTTATAAGTTCAGTGACCTCAAATGTCATGGTTTATAAGTTCAGTAACTTAAGCGAACTTTTTTGAAAAGTTTAGTAACATATTTGTATATTAACCCATAAATATAACTTAAAATAAGCATACATAAACAAATTACAATAAAATTTCTAAAATAAAAAATGTTTTGTTTTGGTACCTCTTCAATAACATAGGGTTGTATGGGACAACAAACCCACCATCAAGTTTTGCTCCTTGTTTTCTAACAGTTCTGCCATTATCCGCTCCTTTTGCATATGGCATATCCACTTTCATCATTGATTCATTGAATTTCTTTGGGAAATCCTTAGAACACTTTTTCTCAACAATGCACGGGCAGCTTCTATGTTCGGGGCTACAGGGACCGTACATCATAAATTCTTTGACCAATTGGTGTAGCTCAGGATCTAAATCTTTATGTATTTCAGCCGATATACACTTCTCTATGTCAGCCGGTAATCTCAACTTGTCAGCAGATTCCAACTATACACATTAACTAACATAATCATATTCATTTTAGCATTCTTTATCAGTGTTGTATGATAGTTAATTTCATGATTAATTATTTATTTTAAAATTGTAATACCATTAATTAAGTTTATATGTGTTGCATTGTACAATATGTTTAAACATGAAAGAAAAAATAATAGTATTTTTAATATTTATGTATAATAAAAAAAATGTTTTTTCGAAGTATAATTATAACAAATATGATTTATTAAAAAATGTCTTATATCTTAGTCTTGCTCAAACCAAAGTAAATGTGAAAACAACCAAAAATGAAATTTGTCTTAAAGAACAATGCACAATCTTGACTTAACGATTAGAAGTAGATCACTCCTTAGGCTCTATTTTGACTTGCACAATCTTCTTTGCCTTTTTTGCTTCATCATCCTCTTTAGGATAATCATCAATGTCAATGTAGGTACGTTTAACACTGCCAGAACTACCCGAATCACCACCAGAAGCTTGAATTCCTAAATCACCACTAGAAGCTTGATTTCCTTTAGCAAAAGTGGGAGTTTCTTCCATGTTAAAAGGAATGTTGTCTCCGGTTAATTTGTTTGTGTTAGCAGAGGTGACTTCAGGAGTTTACACCTCATCAACAACATCCTAATAAGATGTATTTAAAAATATCAGCATATATACTTGTCACATTAATAAATAAATTCACTATTCCTTATATACAGATTAAAATAAGGTATAATTGATAAAAATTTACCTCGGTGGTGAAATCCTTTTTTAAACGTGTTGATCATAGCCTCTTTCTCCGATAACAATTTCACTTGTTGGACGTAGTTGTTATTGTTTATATTGAATTTCGTATATTCAAAGTGAAATAACAACTTTTTGCCAACCATGACATTAAGCTCACCTGGAAAATAGTAATCAACTTCAGTTCCATATTCCTTGATGAGACTGTTGCATTGTACTCCACAAAGCTTCAATATCATATCATCAAATAGCAATAGGGATGCAGATACAGTGTCATCAATACACGGACAATGACTTTCATTCTGAATTGTAGAAAAGGTATAAATGATATATCAACATAAGATAAATTGTAAATAAAGAACATGAGTTCAAATAAAATGTAAAAGAGACAAAATGGTGCATACTTCATTCCAACTGCAGTGACTTCACTGTGCTTATTGCACATCCAGACTTGTTGCATTTTGAACTTAGAACCACTGGATGATGAATGACCTTTCTCAACTTCCTTGACAACACATCCACACTTCTTACACGCCATGTATGCCCAACCACGCTCTCGGTGAATCTTGTGTATCTTAGCATAGACAACACAATTAAATTTCTGCAAAAAATTGGTTTAAAGGATTATAATATGCAGCTGACATAATTAAAATTAGAAATGTCCAAATTTGATAATAAAAACTTACAGTATCAGAATCACGTATACTGCCGACCATTTTCTTAATGGTTCCATTGAAAAACTCTTCCGAGGCCACTTCTTTTTAGTAGGAGAGAATATTGAAATTGTATGATAATAGGGATCATACCCATCTATCTCAGCATACATATAACAATGTGTGTTATTGATAGTTAACGAAACTTGTTGTAATCTATGTATTAAAAAGCTAATAGTTGAACTGATAAAAGTTGGTGTTACCTCTGTCTGAAGGCATCAATTTCTGGAATCTCATCATTGATGGACAGTTTTAATCCCCACACAGCATTGCTCACAGAAGGCTTATTTGTATTAGTATGTACCAAATGTCAATATTAACTGACTGTAAAAACAATATAATTAAAAGATATTAGTTAGTATGTTGTTTACCATTAAAGTAAGTCACTTTAAAGTGACTGAAGCCGGCTAAACTGACTTACTTTAATGGTAAATAGCATACTAACTAATATCTTTCAATTATGTTGTTTTTACAGTTAATTAATATTGACATTTGGTACGTGCTAATACAGATAAGCCTTCTGTGAGCAATGCTATGAGGGGCTCAAAAATGTACATCAATGATGAGATTCCAGAAATCGCTGCCTTCAGACAGAAGTGACACCAGCTTTTATCAGTTCAGCTTTTAGCTTTTTTTTGAATACATAGATTATAACAGGTTTAGTTAACTATAAATAATATACATTGTTATAGGTATGCTGAGATAGATGGGTATGATCCCTCTAATCATACCATTTCCATATTCTCTCATGCTAAAAAAGAACTGACCCTGGTAGAGTTTTTCAATGGTGCCGTTAAGAAAATGGTCGGTAGTTTACGTGATTCTAATACTATAAGTTTATATTATCAAATTTAGGACATTTCTTATTTTAATTATGTCAGCTGCATATTATAATCCTTTAAACCATTTTTTTAAGAAATTTAATTGTGTTGTGTATGCTAAGATACACAAGATTCACCGAGAGCATGGTTGGGCATACATGGCGTGTAAGAAGTGTGGATGTGTTGTAAAGGAAGTTGAGAAAGGGCAGTCATCATCTAGTCGTTCTAAGTTCAAACAGCAACAAGTCTGGATGTGCAAGAAGCACAGGGAAGTCACTGTAGTTGGAATGAAGTATGCACCATTTTGCCACTTTTACATTTTATTTGAACTCATATTCTTTATTTATCATTTATACCTTTTCTACAATTTAGAATGAAAGTCATCGTCCGTGTATTGATGACACTGGATTTGCATCCCTGTTGTTGTTTGATGACATGATAGTGAAGCTTTGTGGAGTACAATGCTACAGTCTCATCAAGGAATATGGAACTGAAGTTGATGACTATTTTCCAGGTGAGCTTAATGTCATGGTCGACAAAAAGTTGTTATTTCGCTTTGAATATACGAAAGTCAATATAAACAATAACAACCACGTCTAACAAGTGAAATTGTTATTGGAAAAAGAGGCTATGATCAACACCTTTAAAAAAGGATTTCACCACCGAGGTAAATTTTTACCAATTATACCTTATTTTTAGTCTGTATATAAGGAATAATGAATTTATTTATTAATGCGACAAGTATATATGTTGATGTTTTTAAATACATCTTATTAGGATGTTGTTGATGAGGTGTAAATTCCTAAAGTCACCTCTGCTAACACAAACAAATTCAGAACCAGAGACAACATTCCTTTTAACATGGAAGAAACACCCACTTCTGCTAAAGGAAATCAAGCTTCTGGTGGTGATTCAGGAATTCTAGAGGTGATTCGGGCAGTTTTGGCAGTGTCAAGCGCACCTACATTGACTTGGATAATTATCCTGAAGAGGATGATGAACCAAAATAGGCAAAGAAGCTTTGTTGTTTTGGGGTGGTTTTCCAAAATAACAAAGACTTTCAATTATTATCTTATGAAGATGATATATTTCTATTTATTTCAAATTTGCATCTAAGGTATCTCATTTCTATTTACAGCCAAACTATAAATGTTGCCATATACTTTTGTACATTATACTTTGCAACTTGATCAAGATATAAGACATTTTTTAATAAATCAAATTTGTTATAATTATATTTCGAAAATAACATTTTTATTATACATAATAATAAAACAAACTACTATTGTTTATTTTTATTTTTTCATATTTAAACATACTATACAATGCAGCACATAGAAACTTAATTAATGGTATTACATGTTTAAAATAAATAATTAATCATGAAATTAACTATCATACAACACTGATAAAGAATGCTAAAAATGAATATGATGATGTTAGTTAATGTGTATGGTTGGAATCTGCTGACAAGTTGAGATTACCGGCTGACATAGACAAGTGTATATCAGCTAAAATACCAGATAAAGATGTAGACCCCGAGCTACATCAATTGGTCAAAGAATTTATGATGCACGGCCCCGAACATAGAAGCTGCCCATGCATGGTTGAGAATAAGTGTTCTAAGGATTTCTCAAAGAAATTCAATGAGTCCACTTTCATTGATGAAAGTGGATATGCCATATACAAAAGGAGCGATAATGGCAAACTGTTAGAAAACAAGGAGCGGAACTTGATGGTGAGTTTGTTGTCCCATACAACCCTACGTTAATGAAGACGTACCAAACAAATTTTTTTTTTAATTTTAGCAATTTTATTGTAATTCGTGTATGTATATACTTATTTTAAGTTATATTTATCTTTTGTTGTCTATAAGGTATCAAGCTCATATCAACGTAGAATGGTGCAACCAACTTGGATCAATCAAATACCTTTTTAAGTACATTAACAAGGGTCCAGATAGAGTTACTGCGCTATGGAAGATGAAGAAAAAGATGAGATTAAGGATTACTATGACTGTCGCTACTTATCTTTATGTGAGGCAGCATAGAGAAGTTTTAAGTTTGATATACATCATTGGTTCCCCGTTGTTGAACAATTACCTTTTCACCTTTCGAACCAGCAATCTATCGTATTTGATCCAAGTGAAAGCATTGACTTTCAACTTGAGAAGGTTTCAGCAAACACTTCTAAGTTCTTAGCTTGGATGGATTTGAATAAAACTGATGTCAACGCGAGTGTTGTACATGGAAATCCCAAAATTCTACGTGTGGAATAAAACCGACAAAAGTTGGACTCCAAGAAAGTAAGGTAAAATATTATTTCTAAAAAATCATATTATTCAATGTCTCATATTATTTATAATAAACTTTTATTTATTTTACACACAAATTTATAATACACATATGTTTTCATTAAATGTGTAAAAGCATTGGATGGATTCATCATATTCCTCCTTCTTGGGGAGAGCTTTTATATATGAAGGCTTTTAAACCATGTGAAAGGTGCTCAAGAATGGGAAGACTTTAGGAAGTTTGATGATGTAGTATATCCTACATGTAAAAATGCATGTTTTTCACGTGGATTGTTGGATGATGACAAGGAGTACGTCGACAGACTTATTGAAGCAAGTCAATGGGGATTGGGAGATTACTTACGAAATTATTTTGTAAGTTTAATATTAACCGATAGTATGTTGCGGCATTGTCTAGAAGAAGACATGGCATCTTTTAGCTGATGATGTGTTGCAACTAAAAAGGAGAAAATTAAATCATCCAGGTAATAAATCATTTGTATACTTATTAAGAACGTATGTATTTTACATATTCATTTAAATTAAATAACAAATCGGTTTTTGCTTAAGTGATACTCAGCGATACAATATATGTTTAACCTATATTGAGAAAAGCTACGTAGCTGCAGAAAGAGTCTTAAAAATATAGTTAACATGCCTTACCCGAATTCCGAGTATACGATGGAGGGATACAACTGGTTGATTTATGATGAACTGGATTATAAAATACCGAAACTCAATATCCAATATGAATCCCTATACAATAGTTTGACTAATGAGTAGAAAGGAATTTATGATACTATTATTGATGCATTCAACAATAATACGGAAGGAATGTTTGTCGTATATGGTTACGAAGGCACTGGTAAGACATTTTTGCACTAGACTTTGACTGTGGCTTTAAAGATCTAAAGGTCATATTGTTTTAAATGTTGCATCGAGTATTATTGCTTCCCTTTTGCTTGGCGGTGGAAGAACAGCCCATTCTCGGTTTGCTATATCTATCAACATTCTTGAGGATTCTATGTGTACAATTAGTGCTGACGGCGACCTTGTTGAGTTGATAAGGGAGACAAAGTTAATAATATGGGACGAAGCTTCAATGATTAATAAACTTGCTTATGAAGATTTTGACAGAACATTAAGAGACATATCTACAGGTACTTACACCGCTTATTCGGAGAAGGTTTTTGGTGGTAAAGTTGTTGTTGGTGGAGATTTTCGCCAAATACGACCTGCCATTCCAAACGGAAGTAGGCAATATGTTGTACACGTTTTGCTGAACATGTCTTATTTATGGAAGCATTGTACAGTTCTAAAGCTTACACAAAACATGAGGCTTCGTGTTGGGTGCAATCCAAATGATGCAGCAGAAATAAATGAGTTCGCTGAATGGATTTTGAATATAGGAGAGGGAAAATAGGTGGTAAAAACGACGGTTATGCAGAGGAAGAATTCCCTGAAAAAATGCTAATTTCTGATTCTGATGATCATGTGGATGTTATTATCAAAGAACTTATGACAATTGACAGCTAAATTTGTGGGATCCGGTATATTTTCAAGATAGAGCTATTCTTGCACCCACACACGAAGAGGTGGATAAAGTTAATGAGTGAATGATGTCCAAATTGCCTAGTAGGGAGAAGGTTTGTTATGGTTCTGATTCTGTGTCTGACGTAGATGTAGATTTCAACTACAATGAGTCGATGTATACCATAGAATTCTTAAACACAATAAGAATGTCCGGTATTCCACATCACAAGTTAGTTTTGAAGATTGGTGCTCTGATAATGTGTTTGCGCAACATAGACCAAAGAGGTGGTCTTTGTAATGGTACAAGTTTACAAATAGTTAGAATGGGGGTTAATAACATTGAGGCAAAGATAATAGCCGGTGGTAAATTAGGGATAGTTGTTACTATCCCTCGCATGAATATTAGCCCATTCGATAAGAAGATGCCTTTTTAGCTGAACATGAGACAATTTCTGAATTCTATTTGTTTTGCCATGACAATTAATAAAAGTCAAGGGCAAACATTATCTAAGGTGTATATTTACTTGGAATGACCTGTTTTTTCACACGGACAATTATATGTAGCCGTATCAAGAGTAAAGAGCAAGAAGGGCCTTAAAGTCTTATGTTGTGACAAGGATGACAACGATTACAATCACACAACTAACGTCGTGTGCAAAGAAGTCCTTCATCGACTTTAATTTTTCCATTTTTTATCTTCTTATCTTTTAAACAATTCACTCAAAGTTATTTATGTAATTTAGCGTATTAAATTTGTACATCATGTTGGTAATACATTTTTATGTTTCATAATAAAACTTTTAGCTAGCTGGCCAGCAGCCGGGCCTTAGGCTAGTAGTATCTATAAAGAAAGAAAATATTTTGATTAGGAATACATAATATTTAGTTAAGCTCCATGCATAGATTATCAATAAGTAAATTATGTGTACCGATCATCATTTTTCTTATTGTTTTATCAGCCTAAAGAGCCCTAATCGAAGGTATCCATGGGTACGTAGAAACCCGGATTCGTCACCAGCCGGAACTTGGGTGAGGACCTCTTTTTGTTAACAGCAATAACCTAATCACGTCGGACAAAACTGTACTTTTCATATCTCGGATATTAGGTTGGGTCATTGAACGAAATTTAAAATGGTGCAAAGAAAACACATTTTCAGCCAAGTTCATGTTTTTATATAAGTCCACCGGGTCTTGAGGCACTTCTACTGCCATCTTTTCTCCCTGGTATACGACGTATAAAATTTCATGCATATACTTAATGGTTAGTATATACGCTTGCTCTAAAGGATGTCATATATAATTTACAACCCTTACATATCTATCGAGCAAAATCAACTAAAGTTTGTTGTTTTTGTCATCCTTCCAAATTTAGTTTACGCGGACTTTGGCTATTTTGTACCACATATGTGGGTTTTGAAAGGTTGAGAAACCTTCAACAGTAAAGTACAGATCTCATGTCTACAAAAAATAGATGAGTAGGGTGACATTTATAATAGATAATCAAAACGTTCTGACATGAATCGAATAAGTATAACAGCTTGACTCGAGTGGACTCATCAGTCTAATTTCAAATCTTTGTTGAAAGAAGATCAATAACATATGCATGCAAATGTGTAAGGTGTATGTGCTAAATTCATATATGGCATTAATTGAAGTTTTGAGTTGTGGTATAACAGTTGGAGTAATTTGGAGTTTTTGGTACTAATTCATGTATGGCCTTAATTAAGTTTTATGTGTTCCAATGTAGTTTCAAGTCAAAAAGCTAGTCTTTACTAAATGTTTTGAGTATTGTAAGGACTCGTTTTATTGAATGATAAAGATATTATTGAATGATAAAGATATTAATACTTTACAAGACTTATAACCTGCGATATGCAAGGTGGAACTCCTGAAATATATTGTGATGGAATATAAGCTAGTTAGTGCAAAAGTATGCTTAAAAAACACCCTTTAAGTTGTTGCTGTCAAGCTTATTTGAAATAAGCAAATTCAGACACTATTTTTTTGTATTGTGTTGTGCAACATCATAAGATGATAGGTTGTTTTGCTTGTAAGTTATGATTTGGGATATGAAAAGAATTGACTCTATGCATACAATATAATGTTGAAACCACGCTAATCCGGTCCGGGTCAAACGGCTTGGGAAACAACCTGATACATGTATAATTATAAAGAGGTTCCCAGATCGTGTCGTGGTTGAACATTTTAAGCATAGGTCGTGTTTGGCTTGCTGCACAAATAATTTTATAGGATTTCAAGTCACGTTCTTGTTGAGGGGTATTTGCTCATATTCAGGTTGAGTGGGACTTGTCAACTTAAAACCCAAGGATTAACAGGAAAGTACTAAGTTTAAAAACATTTGACAGGAAAGTACCAGTGGGATAGGAAGTTGTCATGGTTTAGTAATGTATATAAAGAACTCTTAATTAAGTGAATAAAATAATGTTTCAAGCCTAATGAGTACTGAATGCACAAAAAGCTTAGCATTGACGTAGTATATTGTATGCACAAAAAATAAATGGTATATCGCGTTTACCTCAACGTCAAGAGAAGCATTAGTAAGGTTGAAAACCGTATCAACATCCATAGGAGCAAAAGCGCTTAGTATTTAAGAGTCAATCTAACAAATACAAATAAGATATAAGATATTAGAACAATGTAGCAAACATATATGATAGCTTAAAAAAAAAGTATAACATAAACCTCGGATTCAAAAGGACTGGGTCAACAACAGCATCTAAATCCATGTTAGCATTAGCGGGTTCAATTTGAGCATCAATGGCTTCCATTTTATGTAATATCGTACAATTGGTGTTGGAATGTTATATATATACTAATAAGGAGATGTCACAAATAAGGATAGTGGCAACAAATGTGTAAAGTTTGAAAAACTTTTTCTTGTATAGATTACTAGTTATAATGCCCGCGCACGCTCGGGTTTTTTTTAAAAAATTTTGAATGATACATTTTTATTTATTAAAAAACAAATAATTTAATTTTTATTTTGTTTGATTTATGATTTTTAATTGTAGTTTTTTATGATTAAAGATAATCATTTAAATCTATTTTTTGTATTTATCTTCTACTTGTATAGTATATCAACAAAACGAATTTAAAAACTTATAAATTAAATAATAATTAACATATTACCTAATAAGGAAATATTCTTTTTTTTCAAAATGACAAAGTACCCACTAGGGGTTTTGTTTTATTATATAAGAGATTTTCAATATTTACTATATATAAACATTACAATTTATTTTATGGTTGCCATTTAAATAGTAAGGATACACAAGTCAATGCTCATATGATACTTTTTGAAAGAGTGTATTAACATATCCCAAAATTAAATGAAACAATACAATCGGCATTGAGAGTTTCAACTTTTATAAAATCATTCACATATTTACTGCATATAAATTTCAAATTATCAAAATGGTCAATGTTGAAATGTTAAAATGTTTGAAAAATTGTCAAACTTTTATTACATTTGGAAATTATTGAATTAAGCTATGCATATGGAAAGTATTAAAGTGTTGAAATGTTTGCTAATACACATCGAAAATCGGGTTGACCCGGGACGCTTCAAACCCGGCGGGTTGACCCGTTTTTTTACCTAACCCGTCGGGATGACCCATTTTTCAACCGGAACGGTTCAACCGGTTGAACAACCCGGGTCAAACCGGGTTTCAAAGCATTATGTTTAAACCCCAAATCCTCGAACTTATATTATTTTTCTTTTATAACCCATAAACTTTTTTTATCACTAAAACTATTTGCCGCTATAAAATACTGTTGCTATACATGGGTACTCATCTAGTTAGTATATTACGTTTCAAGTAAACTACTACATATAAGTTCCAATATATATCCCAAAATTATATTGGAGCAGTTTCAACTTTTACATTCAGGCACCAAAGTACACGCTTTCGAGCAGTCCAGCATATAGTCAACTTTACTCATTTCAACTTTACTTTGATAAGTTTTCTGTAAACATTGATACTACAGTTTAAGTTTTCAAACCACGTGTCAAATCGTGTGTTTCAAGATTTCAAAGTTGCTTATATTAGGTTAAGATAAGGATTAAGAAATTAAGGAAAAATGCATACACATATTATATGTAGTAAAGATAAAGATATGAATAAGTGTTGGACACAAAATATGCAGTGATAATATCATTAAGAATTGATCAAATAAGGTTGAAATAAATTTAGATTAATTATATTATCTTACCTTGTAGTTTTTCATCTAATTCGGGTGGATTTCGAGGATCCTGTTTACCTTTGCTCTATCTACTCACCTCAGCTCGAAGGTTTTGAGATGAAGATGTGTAGCAGCTTATTGATATACAAGGGAGAAATCGTAGCTATATATTTTATTCGTACGGTCCCACGGATGGCGCCAAATGATGCTACCAAAATCCACACACGTCTAGGTGATGAGCTGGCCATTTGACTTGTGTTGACTTTGACTTTTGTATCTTCGGTAACAGTGCTGAAAAGACAAAGAAATACCATTAGAGAGGTCCTCCGACGATCAAGTTGCAGATGTATAGTTTCTTCAGTTGTTTCACTTGTAAAGTTACAAGTGTTCATCCAACCTTCTAGTTCATTGTATGTGTATTCCAACTTGGTTAGTTCATTGTATGAACTAAGAAGACTATTACTTACAAAGTTCACTATATTTAAGACAGAATTATCCTTAAACTACAAATGACGTATATACTGTAAACCATTTTTAAGTTACAGTAATCACAACAAAGAAGTTATAGCATTATCCTGTTACTTATCGCTGTAAAAAAGAACCAATCAAAAATCAACCAAAATCAAGCTTAATAAAAATCCATGCAAGCTAATAACAATATTCTTCCTAAGTTCCTAAAAGGTAACAAATATTGTTCAACTTCATTCATTTAGTTAAATCTAAAAGTAAAACATCATGCGCCAGAAGAAGTACCTGCACCCGCATGGTATCTTCTTCAAAGCCAGACGCATAATATAAGCATTTGACATGAAAAACTTAACTGCCTCGTGCCAACAGCGATCTGTCTCGATCAAAACATCACCAACTGATGCATCAAAGTGCTTGTAGCTTAGTTTGTAGCATCCATGACTCAGCTTATGTTCCTCCTAAATGATTATGATTACACATTCAAACGGGTACCACCCCTTCACAAAGTACGGGTTCGTATTCTCCGCCACAGAAACAAGCATTGTTATTCTATAATTACCTCCATGAATCCTTCTTTTGGTTCCATAGACCTGATTCCAAACCAAGATGTTTTCTTTCTTCAGTACTGCTTTAAATGTTCTCAAGTCAATTGCATATGAACATATCAAGGTAATTTATATGCTTGGCAAGACCTATGTGTTCTATTTAGAGAAGCTTAGATTTTTATTGTACCCGTTAGCAAATACAAAATGATATGATACTGTTTTAGCCAAAAGACCCCTAAACAAGATTTTCAAAACACAAAGAATTACGAGTAAAGTCGTGACTATGCGGATTATTTTTGATGAAAGACTTTAACATAAATTAGGAACCCAAAACAAAGTTTTTAAAACACATACAAATCAAGTTACAAATAGGACTATTGACGAAAACAAATAGCCACACATTTCAAATAAGACGGAGAATTTTAAGGAGAGATGCATCTACTTTTGTAGGTGCATATAAAATGAGTGGTTGTGGACTTGTGGTGCATATGAAATGAGTGGTTATGATTTTTTCTTATCATTCTTATTTTAATTTTTCTTCTCATTTGATCCTAACTATAAGTTAAAAACCCTAAACTAGAATTCCAAAAAGGGCTAGCGGCGCAGCTTGTTGCTCGTTTGCCTTCAACCACTATGTAAATTTTATTTTGATGAAATAAAATTGTAACATTTACCTGAATTATGTATTGAACTTGTCAATAAGCTTACGCCGAAAAAAAAATTATGAGTTGTGTCACAACGTACTACTTACACTATTTTAGACAAAAGTCCCCTAACACTACTATCAAATAGTAATATACTCACACTTGTTATAGCATGTAGCTACACTTTAAAGTGTGAAAAATCAAAAAGTTCACACTAGTATATGTGTGAACCAATTAGATGTAGCAAATATTTTCACACTTTTATGTGTGAAGTGTTATGAAGATTTTTCACACTTTTAAGTGTGACGATTTTAAAATAATTCTACACACTTTAAGCGTGATGATTTTGATTTTGAAATAATTCTTCACACATAAGTGTGATGATTTGATTTTTGAAATAATTCTTTACACTTTTAAGTGTTATATTGAAATTCTTCACACTTTTTAAGTGTGAGAATTTTGAAATAATTATTCACACTCTTAAGTGTGAATATCTTTAGAAAAAATCTCACACTATATAAAGTGTGAAGAAAAAAGTGTGTAGAAATGACAAAATTTATTGTAGTGTAAACAAGATTTTCAAAACACAAAAGAATTAACGAGGAATATTGACAAAAACAATTTAAAGCATAAGTTATAAACCCTAAACTAGATTTTTACACCGTACAAACAAAATGATTTTACGAGTCAATCAAAAAATAATCTAAAAACACATTACAAACCACTCGATTGAAGCAAAAATATACAACAAGTATGTTTTTTTTGCACAATTCAAACAAAACAGTCAAATAAAACCACTGATTTTTAAAACGAAAGAAACTAAACATGGCATTCAAATTAAACAAATGGAACGGTACGTAAACAAATGAAACAGTATTCACACACTATATAGACGCACATAAATAAACATGTAAATTCACATACACAAATCATAAAGAGAAGAGATTAATCCATCTACCTTTTCTTTGATGTGTGAAAAACAAGTTTATTTTGAGCGTCGATCGAGAATATGAGACAGATATATAGAAAGACGAAACATAATGTGAATATAAACTTCTAGCCCAATGCCTAGCGGGTATACGAAAAGCCCATTATTAAATCATAGGCCAGATTAGGAGCAATAAATCAGTCTCATATCTTAATTAGAAGTTGGATTATTACATCTTATCCACAACATTTAGCTAATGATAACCTTGGTCAAAATCCGTTAGAATTTGCTCATTTTCCCACTGGCCAGCAGGCTACTAATCAAAGATTTTGCTTGATCGATGCGAAAGAATTATGGCTTGAACTAATCAGTAGTAATAACTACATATATGAATTTATTATGAAGAGATAAGCTCTAAAGTGCACATTTCAATTTTGGAACAAATACAACGATTAGCTACGACGACTAGATGAGACTCATAAACTTACAAATTTTCCCGTGAACCACGTAACGAAGACTTCTGTAGGATAAGAAACATGAATTATGAAAGGATCAAGTTGTGAAATAAAACAAATGACATAGAGCACTAATAAGGTGATAATTACACTAATAATTCAAGTATACCAAACGTATTGATATTACACATTTGACTTTAAAAGGTAATGTTAATTATTGAAATCTAAAATCAACAATTTTTTTTAATAATTTTATTAATGAATTTATCACTAAATCTCCTTTTGTATATTAGCATGTCTTTTAGTACTAATGTTGTAAAACACTTTTAAAACTACTAATATCTGATTGTTTAACCACATCCTTCACACAGTCATGGGAAGAAGAATCCACTCCATCAGCATTTACATCTGAAGCTAGATCCTTACTGATTGCTGCAACAACGCAAGCATCTGATGCATCTTTACTTGGGCCTACAAATTTGATTGGGTTCTTGAACTATGGAAATAATGCAATGCTTCTATGATTCATTGGATATATGTTTTCTTGCTGTTTAGAGGTGATCCAGTGGATGCTATATACATGGAGGTTTGAGGATAGGAGGCTTTCATTTCTTAAGGAAACATTTTGGTTTGATTAAACTTGATCAGGCTTGCTAACTATATTTAAGACTTAAACTACAAAGGAAGTATATATTGTAAACCGTTTTTAAGTTACAGTAATCACGACGAAGAAGTTATAGCGTTATCTTCTTACTTATTGCTGTAAAAAAGAACCAATAAAAAATAAAGCTTGATAAAAATCCTTGCAAACTAATGAGTGATGACAATATTCTTCATAAGTTTGTAAGTCCATGCAAGCTAAATAAAAATCCATTCACCTGCATCTGCAACCACATCAGCACCCTGACCTGCATCTTGACCCGCATCTGCAACCATACATGTACCCGCACCCGCACCCGCATCTGGTATCTTCTTCAAATCCAGAGGCATAATATAAGCACGTGACTTGAAAGACTTAACTGCTTCATGCCAATTACGATCATTCTCGATCCAAACATCCCCAAGTGATGCATCTTTGTAGCTTAGTTTCTAACATCCACGAGTCAGATTATTTGACATCTCAATCATTCTGATTACACATTCAAACGGGTACCACCCCTTTACATAGTACATCTTCAAGTTCTCCTCGACAGAAACATGCATAGTTATTCTATAATCACCCCCATGAATCCTTCTTGTGGTTCCATCGACCTCATTCCAAACCAAGATGTTATATTGTAACAGTACTTCTTTAAATTTTTTAAAGTCAACTGCATATAAACATATCAATACTTAAATAAGATGGTTGCATCTCAAAAAAATATAACAAATATGTGACTTGTATGTATTACTTTAGACAAAATCTAAATTACGAAATTACGTCCATATGAGTTGCAATGCCGAACAAATACAAGCCCTAAATATTGACGCACGGATTTAAGTTTCGAAAAATCATCAAAGGGTGATAGTGAATAATATATATTAGGCTAAGAACAACCACAATAGCAGGTTGTTATAATAAATTGCATAAGTTTTAAAAAGAGATTCAATGTTGTTTAAGAAATTACCATTAAACAAAGCCGCAACTTGCTTGAGCGTCATTGATCCATCGTTTAGCAAAACAATTTGTTCTTTTGTCAAGGGAGGTGGGGAAGGGACTTGCTCTGTCGAGTTCTGTCATACATTTGTCGATAGAAACTATTAAAAAAACAGAATCAATGACAAATACACAATATCATACATTGATCATATAAAAAAAACAAACCATTGATGCAGCATTTGGAGGATTAACGCTTTCCATGGTATTCTGTGATCACAAATTTAATCATTGGCAGTATTAAAATACATATTAAGTGTTAAGCGATTTAAACTTCCTGAGATTATCACAAGAAAAGATAAATATAAACAATTTCAAGGACAGTTATACAAATATCAATTTGCAATTATAACAAAAAACATGTTTACACAAAAAGTTAAAAACCCTAAATTAGATTTTCAAAGCACAAAAGAATTAAGAGACACAACTAGGCTTAACAATTTAGCAGAAGCTCTAAACAAAAATTTTCAAAAACCAAAAGAATTAACAGTAAGTCACAGCTAGGAACATTGTTTTAGTCAAAAGACCCCAAAACAAGAGTTTCAAAACACAAAAGAATTACGAGTCAAGTCGCAATGAAAGACTTTAGCATAAATTAGGAACCCTAACAAGTAAAAAGTCACAAATAGGACTATTGACAAAACAATTTATCATAAGTTAGCCTAAACTAGAATTTCAAGACGCAAAACAATTATCTGTTTTTGTCACAACTACGCAGACTATTTTAGTCAAAAGACCCTTAAACAAGATTAATGAACTAACGAGGAATATTTTATTTGAAAATTAATAACGAGGAATAATGACATAAACAATTTAAAGCATAACTTATAAACCCTAAACTAGATTTTTACACCCTACAAACAAAACGATTTTACGAGTCAATCAAAAAATAATCTAAAAACACATTACAAACCACCGATTCAAGCAAAAATATACAACAGGTAGGTTTTTTTAAGCACAAATAAAAAACAACCAAAAAAAATAAAAAATAAATAAATAAATAAATCATTATTAAAACGTAGAAAGTAAATATGACATTCAAATTAAACACATAAATATATAAACAAGTAAACAAATGGAACATTATTCACACACTACAGATACACACTAAAAAATAGGGGTGGCAATTTCTGAGCCGACACGAAACCCGACCTGAAATCGACACGAAAATTAATAGGTTCGGGTTGAGCTAAATAGATTTCGGGTTAGGTCTGGGTCGACATATCTAACCCGTTTATTAAACAGGTCAGGTTCGGGTTAGGAATAAAATAAACAGGTCGACCCGCCAACCCGTTTAAGATTTTTTTTTCTCAAATTAAAAATTATTTATATTTAATTATACGGGTTAAATGGGTTATACGGGTNATAAATATATAAACAAGTAAACAAATGGAACATTATTCACACACTACAGATACACACTAAAAAATAGGGGTGGCAATTTCTGAGCCGACACGAAACCCGACCTGAAATCGACACGAAAATTAATAGGTTCGGGTTGAGCTAAATAGATTTCGGGTTAGGTCTGGGTCGACATATCTAACCCGTTTATTAAACAGGTCAGGTTCGGGTTAGGAATAAAATAAACAGGTCGACCCGCCAACCCGTTTAAGATTTTTTTTTCTCAAATTAAAAATTATTTATATTTAATTATACGGGTTAAATGGGTTATACGGGTCGACCGCTAACCTGTTTAACCGTTTAACTCGTGTAATGTGCTAACTTTTGTATATAAAATGGGTTAAATGGGTCAACCCGAAACCCGTTTAACATATTCAACCTGTGTAACCTATTTAACCTGTCAACCCAAGTATATATACAAGTTAAATGGGTCAGGTTCGGGTTACATGTAAACAGGTTAGGGTTGACGTAGCTGACCCGATGATTTAAATGGGTCAGGTTTGGGTTGAGGTTCTCTGACCCGCCAACCTGACAACCCGAACCCGACCCGAATTGCCAAAAACAAGTAAACTCACAATGTCTCACATACAAAAATTATTAAGAGAAGAGATTAATCGATCACACTTATAACAGTTCTAGCCCAATGTGTAGAGGCAAACAGTCTATAGCCCATTAATAAATCATGGGCCAGATTAGGAGCAATAAATCAGTCTCATACTCTCATATCTTAATTAGAAGTTGGATTATTACATCTTATCTATTACATGTCAAATTTTGATGAAATCTACACGTTTAGCTAATGATAAAATTGGTCAACATCCGATGCGAAAGAACTATGGCTTGAACTAATCAGTCGTAATAACTACATATTTGAATTATGAAGTGATGAGCTCTTAAGTGCACGTTTCAATATTGTAACAAACTAGTAGCGTACACGCACGTTTCGACGGCGGGTACTCTAAAATAAATGTTAACGGCACCAAATATCTATTAACATGTTCACATGTCCGTAAGGGGCAAATAATCAGTACATCAAATGCTTAACGATATTTTATAAGGGAGATGATATATACACATACACTTTTACTTTGCACACATAAATTTATATGTGAGAACAAGCAAATTGATATGTGGGGACAAGCAAAATNAAACAAGATTTTCAAAACACAAAAGAATTAACGAGGAATATTGACAGAAACAATTTAAAGCATAAGTTATAAACCCTAAACTAGATTTTTACACCGTACAAACAAAATGATTTTACGAGTCAATCAAAAATAATCTAAAAACACATTACAAACCACTCGATTCAAGCAAAAAATATACAACAAGTATGTTCTTTTTAGCACAATTCAAACAAAACAGTCAAATAAAACCACTGATTATTAAAACGAAAGAAACTAAACATGGCATTCAAATTAAACAAGTAAACAAATGGAGCAGTACGTAAACAAATGAAACAGTATTCACACACTACATATGCACATAAATAAACATGTAAATTCACATACACAAATCATAAAGAGAAGAGATTAATCCATCTACCTTTTCTTTGATGTGTGAAAAACAAGTTTATTTTGAGCGTCGATCGAGAATATGAGACAGATATATCGAAAGACGAAACATAATGTATTTATAAAACTTCTAGCCCAATGTCTAGCGGGTCTACGCAAACAGTGTATAGCCTATTAATAAATCATGGGCCAGATTAGGAGCAATGAATCAGTCTCATATCTTAATTAGAAGTTGGATTATTACATCTTATCTACACATTTGGCTAATGATAACCTAGGTCAAAATTAAATTATCCGTTAGAATTTGCTCATTTTCCCACCAGGAGGCTACTAATCAAAGATTTTGCTTGATCGATGCGAAAGAATTAAGGCTTGAACTAATCAGTAGTAATAACTATATATATGAATTTATTATGAAGAGATAAGCTCTAAAGTGCACATTTCAATATTGGAACAAATACAACGATTAGCTACGATGACTAGATGAGACTCATAAACTTACAAATTTTCCCGTGAATCACGTAACGAAGACTTCTGTAGGATAAGAAACATGAATTATGAAAGGACCAAGTTTTGAAATAAAACAAATGACATGAGCACTAATAAGGTGATAATTACACTAATAATTCAAGTAAACCAAACGTATTGATATTACACACATTTGACTTTAAAAGGTAATGTTAATTATTGAAATCTAAAATCAACAATTTTTTTAATAATTTTATTAATGAATTTATCACTAAATCTCCTTTCGTATATTAGCATGTCTTTTAGTACTAATGTTGTAAAACACTTTTAAAACTACTAATATCTGATTGTTTAACCACATCCTTCACACAGTCATGGGACGAATCCAATCCATCGGCATTTATATCTGAAGCTAGATCCTTACTGATTGCTGCAACAACGCAAGCATCTGATGCATCTTTACTTGGGCCTACAAATTTGATTGGGTTCTTGAACTATGGAAATAATGCAATGCTTCTATGATTCATTGGATATATGTTTTCTTGCTGTTTAGAGGTGATCCAGTGGATGCTATATACATGGAGGTTTGAGGATAGGAGGCTTTCATTTCTTAAGGAAACATTTTGGTTTGATTAAACTTGATCAGGCTTGCTAACTATATTTAAGACTTAAACTACAAAGGAAGTATATATTGTAAACCATTTTTAAGTTACAGTAATCACGACGAAGAAGTTATAGCGTTATCTTCTTACTTATTGCTGTAAAAAAGAACCAATAAAAAATCAGCCAAAATAAAGCTTGATAAAAATCCATGCAAGCTAATGACAATATTCTTCATAAGTTTGTAAATCCATGCAAGCTAAACAAAAATCCATTCACCCGCATCTGCAACCATACCTGCACCCGCACCCGCATCTGGTATCTTCTTCAAATCCAGAGGCATAATATAAGCACGCGACTTGAAAGACTTAACTGCTTCGTGCCAGTTATGATCATTCTCGATCCAAACATCCCCAAGTGATGCGTCTTTGTAGCTTAGTTATCCACGAGTCAGATTATTTGACATCTCAATCATTCTGATTACATATTCAAATGGGTACCACCCCTTTACAACGTACCGCTTCAAGTTCTCCTCGATAGAAACATGCATAGTTATTCTATAATCACCCCCATGAATCCTTCTTTTGGTTCCATCGACCTCATTCCAAACCAAGATGTTATATTGAAGCAGTACTTCTTTAAATGTTTTAAAGTCGACTGCATATAAACATATCAATACGTACTTAAATAAGATGGTTGCATCTCAAAACAATATAAGTAACAAATACGTAGTATGTGACTTGTATGTATTACTTTAGACAAAATCTAAATTACGAAATTACGTCCATATGAGTTGCAATGCCGAACAAATACAAGCCCTAAATATTGACGCACGGATTTAAGTTTCGAAAAATCATCAAAGGGTGATAGTGAATAATATATATTAGGCTAAGAACAAACACAATAGCAGGTTGTTATAATAAATTGCATAAGTTTTAAAAAGAGATTCAATGTTGTTTAAGAAATTACCATTAAACAAAGCCGCAGCTTGCTTGAGCATCATTGATCCATCGTTTAGCAAAACAATTTGTTCTTTTGTCAAGGGAGGTGGGGGAAGGGACTTGCTCTGTCGAGTTCTGTCATACATTTGTCGATAGAAACTATTAAAAAAACAGATTCAATGACAAATACACAATATCATACATTGATCATATAAAAAAAAAACAAACCATTGATGCAGCATTTGGAGGATTAACGCATTCCATGGTATTCTGTGATCACAAATTTAATCAATGGGCAGTATTAAAATACATATTAAGTGTTAAGCGATTTAAACTTACTGAGATTATCACAAGAAAAGATAAATATAAACAATTTCAAGGACAGTTATACAAATATCAATTTGCAATTATAACAAAAAACATGTTTACACCAAAAAAAAACATGTTTACACAAAAAGTTAAAAACCCTAAATTAGATTTTCAAAGCACAAAAGAATTAAGAGACACAACTAGGCTTAACAATTTAGCAGAAGCACTAAACAAAAATTTTCTAAAACCAAAAGAATTAAGTCACAGCTAGAAACATTGTTTTAGTCAAAAGACCCCAAATTAAAACAAGAGTTTCAAAACACAAAAGAATTACGAGTCAAGTCGCAATGAAAGACTTTAGCATAATTAGGAACCCTAATAAGTAAAAAGTCACAAATAGGACTATTGACAAAACAATTTATCATAAGTTAGCCTAAACTAGAATTTCAAGACGCAAAACAATTATCTGTTTTTGTCACAACTACGCAGACTATTTAAGTCAAAAGACCCTTAAACAAGATTAATGAACTAACGAGGAATATTTTATTTGAAAAAATAACGAGGAATAATGACATAAACAATTTAAAGCATAAGTTATAAACCCTAAACTAGATTTTTACACCCTACAAACAAAACGATTTTACGAGTCAATCAAAAAATAATCTAAAAACACATTACAAACCACCGATTCAAGCAAAAATATACAACAGGTAGGTTTTTTTTAAGCACAATTAAAAAACAACCAAAAAAATAAAAAATAAATAAATAAATAAATCATTATTAAAACGTAGAAAGTAAATATGACATTCAAATTAAACACATAAATATATAAACAAGTAAACAAATGGAACATTATTCACACACTACAGATACACAGTAAAAAACAAGTAAACTCACATACAAAAATTATTAAGAGAAGAGATTAATCGATCACACTTTGAGCAGCGAGAATATGCATGAGAGGTAGAAAGACGAAACGTAATGTACTTATAACAGTTCTAGCCCAATGTGTAGCGGTCTAGGCAAACAGTCTATAGCCCATTAATAAATCATGGGCCAGATTAGGAGCAATAAATCAGTCTCGTATCTTAATTAGAAGTTGGATTATTACATCTTATCTATTACATGTCAAATTTTGATGAAATCTACACGTTTAGCTAATGATAAAATTGGTCAACATCCGATGCGAAAGAACTATGGCTTGAACTAATCAGTCGTAATAACTACATATTTGAATTATGAAGTGATGAGCTCTTAAGTGCACGTTTCAATATTGTAACAAACTAGTAGCGTACACGCACGTTGCGACGACGGGTACTCTAAAATAAATGTTAACAGCACCAAATATCTAGTAGCGTGTTCACATGTCCGTAACGGGCAAATAATCAGTACATCAAATGCTTAACGATATTTTATAAAGTGCAACAATTGAATAACATACATTTATTGATGAATACAAATTCATANGAAAACATGTATGCACCTTGACTATTTGGGGAAAAAAAACATGTACGCAACTTTGCCTATTTGAGGAAAAAAAAAAAAAAAAAAAAAAAAAAAAAAACTATTTCACACATACAATTAATACATAATTAATTCAGCACATTCACCAAAATATACAATATTTAACCAAAATACATTATTAATTAAGCTTTCAAAACAATTAATACACACTTAGCATATGAAGTTTGTATTCATCAATTAAATTGATTTATAAGTAGTTTAGATACATCGATAAGCTACGATGACTAGAGACTCATAAACTTACAAAATTTCCCGTGAATCACGTTAATGAAACTTCTATAGGATAAGAAACATGAATTATGTAAGGATCAAGTTGTGAAATAAAACAAAGGTAATAATTACGTTAATAATTCAAACTATTCTAGTATACCAAACGTATTGATACGAGAAATGAAACATCCGCGCGTTGCGGAGGTATATTGTTTGATCACTAAAATCGTTTTATTATTTTACTTTCTTTGCATCAAAAAATTTGTATATGGTCTATATAATTTGATTTCATACGTTTTCATATAACTAAAATACTAAATTGCTGTATAATGCAATTCATATTCTTAATCTATTACTATGTATATCATTAAAATATTTGTAATTATTTTGACTAGAATTTGATTTTAAAATTTTTATAATATTTTTTATAAAATCATGCATAAGTCAAAAACAATGCAACAGTAGGGCTCATTTTATTCGAATTTAAAGGCTTTTTTATTGGCATATTTAGAAAAATAAGAAGTTAATTTTAAAATTTTAACCCAATTTTTTCATAAAGTTGCTAGTAAGTCAAAGCTATTGAAATATTTGGCTCACTTTATTCGAAATTATACTGACTTTTTTATTGGTATAATTTTTATTTTATTTTTTTATATAAAACTGCTAATATTTAATAGATATTTGAAAAATAAAATTTGCTATATAAAAAAAATTGTAAAAAGTAAAAGGTTAAAGTAGTTTTCGTAAATTGTTACATAGTTTAGAGGTGTGTTTCGAAATTTGTTTTTTAAATTTATATAGTGTAATGATACATGGACCTAAAAATATACCTAATTGTGGACCTAAAAACATGTGGCATGATCCTGATGGCTGCAGACAGGGACCCACTTATTTAACAACCCATCAGGATCATGCCACATGTGTTTAGGTCCACTTTTAGGTCTATTTTTAGGCCTATGTATCATTTCTCATTTATATATAATAAACAAAAACTGAAGAAAATAAAGTTTAGGGTAGTTTCTGTAAAGTGCTAAATAGTTTAAGAGTGTGGTGTAAATTTTATTTATTTTTGTAAAATATATATTAAACTTCAACATTTTTATAAATTGGTATATTAATTAAAATTATTGGAATATTTGACTCATTTTATTCGCAATTTAGAGACTTTTCATCCGCACATATATTTTTAATAAAGAAATCGCTAGATATTTGGTAGACATTTGATAAATAAAGTTTGTTGTATAAAAAAAATCTAAATAGTTAAAAAAGTGTAAAGTAATTTTCGTCATTTGGCATATAGTAGAGTGGGTGTTTTGAAACTCTTTTTGTCTTTTGTCTAAAACGATGTCGTGCCTTATGGCTAATGTATAATCATGGTTCTAAAAGGTGCGCAAAGGCATCGTAAAAGACATGCAAAGGCATGAGGCTTGGTCATGGCACCACGCCACGCGTTATGCCGCCTTATGTCACGTGTTTTTTAAAACTCGCTATAAATGAAATATAATATAAATATATAAATATTTTCTTATTTTGTGTCCCCTTATGCCACGCCTTATAAACGCAAAAGCTTCGCCTTGGCCACTAAGGCGTGAGGGTTGGTCATGCCGCCACGCCACGCCACGCCTCGCGCTATTTATAAACTTGTGTATGATAGATAAATAAATAAATAAATAAATAATAATAAATAATAATAATAAATAATAATAATAATAATAATAATAATAATAATAATAATAATAATAATATAATAATAATATATTATTATTATTATTATTATTATTATTATTATTATTATTATTATTATTATTATTATTATTATTATTATTATTATTTGTTACTGTTTAATTGGCTCCAAGGTAAAGATACATGCTTGGATGTGACTGGAATATCTCCATTTGCTGGTAGCGGGGCGAGTTCATGGGCTCCTGGGGTAGCCTTGCACAATGCTGTTGAGAAGAAAAGGAGGAAGTATGCGACCAAATGTGAGGACAACGAATACAAGTTCATACCATTCGCTTTTTCCACATTCGGCGAATTTGATACGGAGACCTTGGACACACTTTCACGTATTAAGTCTATTGCCATTAGCCATTCCAATAATGCTAAGAGTGGTGTGTTTATTTTCCATCGAGTAAGCTTTTGTATTCAGAAAGGAGTGAGAGCACAACTTGTGTCTAGACTCTCATCCAACTTCATATAAATTTTATGGTTCTAATAAAAAGTGATGATTTATATAATAATAATAAATAAAAAGTAAAATAAAATAAAATTACAATAGTTATGATGTGAGAGTTTCCAATTCTTTGACTTTAGAGATAATGTTAATTATTGATGAAATCTATCACAAAATTATTGAGATAAGACATGCTGATTTAGTGTTAGGTTAAGATGATAAAGGGCCACAATGACCTACATATACGATTATAACCAGGTACCAAAATTGTTATGATATCATATCATTTATAATTCAAAACAATAATTTAAGACCTTTTTTTCCTAAAAGAAAAAGATTTGATCACTGGATAAATCTTATTATAATGACATAAAGTTATAAGAATTACAATGAGGTGCAAGATGTGACAAGACATGTCGATTGAACATCTAAAACAACCAAGCTAATTAGACACTGGCTAGTGATCAAAACAACACCTAAAGACTCCTTACGAAACCAAAGACCATTCGACGTCAAGGTGATTTCTTGAACTTCAACGTTAGCATCTTAAGACGCATCTTAAAACGTATCATTGAGTAAATCACTTCAAATATCAAAAATATTGAAAACATGGTTTGACACTGAACCATTAAATCTTACAGTTAATTTAAATTTTCACAAAATATCGAAACCATGGTTTAAATTTTCACCAAATCGATGTAGCATGGCTTATTTATACGTCGCAATATTGTTTATGGTTGAAGGCATGCTAAGTAAACTTGATCAAATTGAATGAACATCTTACCCAGGTACTCAAATAGTGGTGTAAACATATCTACAAAGATAATATTCCATAAGAATTTCATGGTACAAACATTATTTTACGTAAGATTTTATATTTGATATATTAATATTTAACTTATCTACCAAATAATCACAAATCCAATTGATGGGAAAGCAACCACACGTTCTAGCTAGCTCTCTCTATATTGACTTTTCATTTTATTTGATTAACGATAGTCAAAAGAGCTATACATTGAGCCCAAAATGATTAAAAGCTAAGATCCACCACTCAATGAAATAAAAATAATCTAAAATGTCATTATAACTTTTAGCTAACTTTTTTACCATTTCAAAAAAACAAAATACAGTGGTTTTTATTTCCAAAAATAATCTATATATAGTACTATGATGTTTTTTATTTCCAAAAATAATCTATATATAGTACTATGATGTTACACAGCCTTGTTTTAGAAGCAGCAAAAAGAACAACACAAGGGTCATGTGACTTCATCAAAACAAAATAAATAGCTTTGAAATGTCTAAATTACCCTCCATTGCTAATGGGCATAACTGGAAATAGGGGTGTCATAAAACCCGACCCGAACCCGACCCGACCCGAACCCGACCGGGTTCGGGTCAACTCGGGTCGGGTCAATTCGGGTCAAAAATCATATTCGGGTCAATCGGGTCAACCCGAATTGACCCGAGTTCTAAACAAGGTCGGGTTCGGGTATGTTTTTTTAGCCTTGACCCGACCCGAACCCGACCCGAACCCGAGTTGACCCGACTAAACTAACACTTTACAATGTAAAATACTCGGGTTGACCCCAAACCCGAGTTGACCCGACCCGAATTGACCCGACCCGAGTTGACCCGAACCCGAATTGACCCGACCCGAGTTGACCCGAGTTCTAAATAGGGTCGGGTTCGGGTATGTTTTTT
>LBNU01038480.1:0-18284 GCA_014162995.1 Artemisia annua | reverse complement strand
GCTTTCCAAAAAAAAAAAAAAAAAAAAAAAAAAAAAAAAAAAATAGAAAAAAAAAAAAAAAAAAAAAAAAAAAAAAAAAAAAAAAAAAAAAAAAAAAAAAAAAAAAAGGAAAAGGAAGGTAAAATGTTGGTCACTATTAGTGTATTAATATTTTTTTAATAGCCCAAAATGGGTAATTATGGTGCTTTTGTTTTACAAAGTGTTAATATGATTTTATGCTAAACACAGGAGTATCAGAAATAAGAGTAGTTCACCATGAAGATTTGAACAAGAGGATTCTTGTAGCACTTATTGTTGCTTCAACTCTTCTTGTGTCAATTCTACTGTTTTTATCATGTTTATGGATATATCGGTCAAAGAACTCGAAAAGATCCGATACAAAAAAAGGCCAACAAAGCCAAGGTACGTGTAATATTTTATATCCTTACGAAATCGTACTAGAAGGTAATGTCATATCGATGCATATTCATTTTGGACATGTACTTGTTAAAATAACCGGTTATCATGAGCTATCATATTCATTTAAACATTAAATGATTTCGATACACTTTAAACGTGATTAAGTAAGTTACGATTTATTGGCAAAAATGATGTAGGCGCCCTCAAAGTATACATGTTACCGTTTTTTGCATTTTTACCTTTTAACATTAATAAAATTTATGTTATTTGACACGCTCATAGATGCTTCGAAAGGGTTGTCATTGGGTCCGATTTTGGATAAGTTCAACCCTTTGAGAATGACCGGTAAAAAGGGGTCGGTGACTGTTATAGAATATGAATGGTTAGTGTCTGCAACAAAAAATTTCCATGAAGACAATATCATAGGCCATGGTTCATTTGGGAGCGTATACAAAGCGTGTTTCAATGATCATTTCCTTGCAGCTGTGAAAAGAATCCATGGTGGCGGACCCGATGCCCAAAGAGGATTTGAGGTATTGTTTCAAGTTTGAAAAGCATAAATAAATCGAGTTCCATGAATTCGTAGCATTTTTCCAGTTATGTGTTTTGTTTGCAGAATGAGATAAGTTGTTTAAGCAGGATTCAGCATCAGAATATCGTTAATCTTTTGGGATATTGCATACATGGTGATACAAGGTTTTTGGTATATGAAATGATGCCTAACGGTTCATTAGAATCCCAATTGCATGGTAAGTCCTCTTTACTATTTCTGAAAGTACTTAGAGAACGATAAGTCCAATAACATTTACTCATTAAACTACATTTTTGTGTTGCTTGTTTTTTACACTACTTAGGGCCGTCTCATGGAACTAGTTTAAGTTGGCAACACCGAATGAAAGTTGCACTTGATATTGCAAGGTATTTCGTCTTTTGGTTGACTTTAAACCTTTTTGACCCGCTTCCTTTATTAGTCTTTATATAATCTTTATATCTACATATAATCTTTATATCTTGTGTCTTGTCGGTTTTGATGATTAATGCATGGTTATCTTGGTCTTTTTTGATATAGAGGACTAGAGTACCTTCATGAGTGTTGCACCCCTCCGGTGATTCATAGAGATCTTAAATCGTCCAACATTCTTCTCAGTTCCACCTTCAATGCAAAAGTAAGACCAATTCAGTAGTTCAAGTTTGACAAATCCGTGATTATTAGGTTGACTTAGCGATGTTTGACTTACCTTTCAGCTTTCTGATTTTGGACTCGCGATTACCGGTGGGATTCATGGCAAGAATAACATAAAGCTTTCAGGAACATTAGGCTATGTCGCTCCTGAATACTTATTGGATGGTATGCAATAGTTTCATTAGTTTCATTCTGTCAGCTTCTATCTTATGAAATTTGCATTTGAGTTTGTATCGTTGTATGCAATTATCTCGAATATGTTAATATAAGACAGTGAGTTTTTACAGGTAAGCTAACTGATAAAAGTGATGTGTACGCATTTGGAGTTGTACTTCTGGAGCTTTTGATAGGAAGAAAACCCGTGGAGAAAATGTCACCATCTCAATGCCAATCTATCGTCACATGGGTACGTAATATGATTACTCATTGTTACTTATATCACCATTAAAAACAAATTTTCGTAACTAACTCAACAATGCTTTTCACAAACAGGCGATGCCTCAGTTAACGGACAGATCAAAGCTTCCAAGCATCGTTGATCCTGCGATTAGAGATACAATGGACTTGAAGCACTTGTATCAAGTTAGTACAATCTTACATATCAACTCTTAAAAATTGTTTAATTGCATGATCAAGTCTTAATTGAAGTTAACTAATAAGAATATTCCATGTGTGATATGTCTATTGTATAGGTTGCTGCTGTCGCTGTGCTATGTGTACAACCGGAACCAAGTTACAGACCATTAATAACGGATGTCTTACATTCATTAATCCCATTAGTACCTGTCGAGCTTGGAGGGTCGTTAAGAACTACCGAATCTTGATCAATTTGTATAGATTATTGATTTCAGGCTGCATTTTATTAGTAAGTTCTTGAGCTAATATTTATTGTTTCAATCATTTAGTTGAAATAAAGTTACATAAACCAACCCTTTTGGGTCCTCGTTGTTTTACGCTATGAAATGTTGTAATCCATGCATTTATGAGTCTGCTTTTACTCATTGTTGTATGGATTTTCGCAGCGAAGTACAATGAATAGTGTACAATGTACATGATATCTAGTTAGTTACATTTAATGTAACAGCCGAGAAAAGCATCCTTATTTTGTGACTCTGCAGTTGGCTGTTGGTCACATGAATTCTTTAATGGCTTCACATGAATTCAATCGGAAAATGTAATCATATCTAGCTCTCAGTTTGAATTATGGTACTTTGATTTTGTACATTAAGGCGACAAAATGGCTGGCTGGGCATGTGATATATTCAGTCAAAATGGGTAAACTTTTGATACCGGTTGGGTCGAGATGTGTTGTCTTGAAACATTATTACAAAACCTAGTACTATTTCAAACATAGCGTGGATGATGTTTATCAAAAAGAACTCTGGATAATATTAAAAGAATCAATCGAATACAATGTCATAACTGAACAAAAAAATATGAGATTCAAGAAGAGAATAAGACATTCTTTTTGCCAACTGGTGAACGGGTATAGCCCGATCTTGTATGTCAGCTTATTCCCGCATCTCTCGGTTATGATGATCTTCCATGAAAAACAGACCTTCTCGAAATCATGCTCTCCTAACTCTTATTATGTTTTCTCTCCAAAAATGTATCTTCTTGATGACTTAAACCGTGTAGTGTTGTTGGATGGTTTCAATGTCAAGACCCTTTAGCTTCACCACTGACTCGACATGTCCTTTTAGTGTGTGAAGCTCCCTCAATCTGTGACGAAAATACGGATATGAATATTAGTATCATACTAATGTATACTTGAATGACACTTCGGGTGACTTTCCACTCATATGCGTGGGTAGGTTATGAGAATTAATATACACCTGTTAGAAATAAAGTTAACCCAAATTGACCCGTTAAGAAACGAGACCTACCTAGCAACCTCAGCTCGTCTCTTTGCTTGTTCTGCAAGTTCCGACAACTCCCTATAATCAGATTTTTCTTTCAAGATATCGTTTGCATTTGGTGCTTGGAGACCATGCAATGTACGTTGGTCAGTGGCCCATTGAGCTTCCCTCTCGCCCCGTCCATAGTCCTTTTTGGTGGTGAAAGCAGTCTACATATGCATGAAAGTACGTTAGCGAATATAATGTAAAGATAATATAATGAAGGATTAAGTGTTAAGTAATTTGATTTGAAAGATTAACGAGCTTACCCTTTTTTGGAGCATATTGTCCCATGCCTTTCCACTCAAGGCGTAACGGATGATAAATTTGAAAATATCTAATGGGACGTAGATGACGATGCTGTAGAGCCAAATCACACCGCCCCAACCCCAACCAATTCCTCTGACTCTTGCGAAATCCCAATTTGCATACACAGCGATTAGTGTAGCAATCTGGATGAAATAAAACAGTTAGAATCCTAAGAATATAGGTGATTTTTTCGACCCATTTACACAAGAATAAACTCACCAGCTGAGCAACGAAGAAGGCAGCGAGGAGTAAAAGACCAGGGCGTTCGATGAAAGACCAGCTCCTTGATCTTGTAACAAAAATGAGTGCCTGACTGATGATGCTAACTTGGAGGTAAAGAGCTGACATAAGCTCGAATTCTTCGTTTCTGATCGATTTTACACCAAATCTTTCCTGAAAACCAGTCATTAGTGAAATATCGTTAATTACCACATTTAGTATTGATGGTAGATAATGTATATGTTTAGGGTATTATCTTACAGTGAAGAAGTCGGATTCCTTTGCTAACCAGAAGAAAATCACGGTTGTTACAGCTAAGTAAGTTCCTAGAACAACGCCAGTGGCAAAGATTTCCTTTAGCTTCCACGAGTCCGGAAGAGGGGAAGGTTTGACTTTGTCCTTAGAGATGGTCATGATGGTTCCGTCGTTAAGGATTGCAATGATCAAAACCATGAAAGGCGAGAAATCAAATTTCCAGATAAGGGCAATTAGCATGAACCCGAGCACAATACGGATGGTGATGGTGACAGCATAAATGGTGTAGTTTTTCATCCTTTGGAAAATGGCTCTGCTGGTCAAAACCGCGCTAACAATTACACTGAGACCTGGTTCAGTCAACACGATATCAGATGCACCTCGAGCTGCGTCAGTGGCATCAGCAACTGCAATACCAATGTCTGCCCTTTTTAAAGCGGGTGCATCGTTCACACCATCTCCTGTCATACCACAGATATGCTTCCTCTCCTGTAATTTCTTCACGATCTCATATTTATGTTCTGCATTGCATACACGCTAAAAGTTTCAGATTTAAGATAAGGTGGGTGCAAAAAATACTCATTTGACCCGTTGCCCGACCGCCCATTGCCACAGTAAGTGAGTATCAAACGCTTACCAGGGAAGACCCCAGCAAAACCATCAGCCTTCTCGATAAGCTCCTCAATTGGGATATCTGCGATAGATGGATCTTTGTATTGACCAAGAAGTGAGGAAGATGGGTACATGTTTGTTCCCATTCCAAGCCTACGACCCGTTTCCTTGCCGATAGCTAGCTGATCACCAGTGATCATCTTGACATTGACTCCAAGGTGCAGTGCACGTCTAATAGTTTCAGCACTGTCATGTCTTGGAGGGTCAAATAGAGGCAATAAACCAATAAACACCCATGGGCCTCCAGGGCTCTCCTTTGTTTTCTCGGGTACCGACTATATTAATGACCAACACAATCATTAGTGTAAACTTATAAAACCATGGTCTGATTGGTTAGATCCAATGTAACGACAAATGAATAAGAAACTTACTTGTTCGCAAACAGCTAGAGAACGAAGACCACGTTCAGCAAATTTATCGATTATGGAAAACACTTTGTTCTTGTCTTCGTCTTTTAAGTTGCAGATCTCCACAATCTGAGAGGTTTTAAGACGTCATTTGCATATAGGAACAAACGAAGATTAGGTTCAGTTAGTAGTCACAATTTCAATTCAGACTACTGTACCTGCTCAGGTGCACCTTTGCTCACTCTGTGCCAATTTCCAGTTTGATCGATGTATGTTATTGCTGTTCGTTTGTCCACCGGATTGAAGGGAAGAAAATGTACCTCAGTGATCCCTGCTCGTGCCTGCATAAACAAAAGACATATTTCTGTAAGTTAGAACTTATAGAAGCACGTCATAGCTCGCCACAGTAATCCAGGTCCTTTTAGGCCTGTCGAGCCTCAAAGTTGTATATCCGTCCCAACATATGATTTAAAGCTGTTATTATTGTTATAATTTGTACCTCCTTAGGATCTGGAAGCATTCCAACAATACAAGCATCAATCGCATCTTGATTCTCAACTCTTGATGCCCTTGCTCCCATTAGAACCACATGATCCTTGTCAGTGTCCTTAATGAACACCTGAATAGAAAAGTAGTTCGTTTAAGATAAAGTATAAAAGAAAAAAGAACTCTAGATTTTGTGATCATTTACACTTGAACCGACCTCAATGAGAGTTTTATCGACTGTGAGTTTGTTCAACGTGAGGGTACCAGTCTTGTCACTACACAAAACATCCATCCCAGCCATTTCTTCGATGGCTGTCATTCTCTTGGTGATTGCACCTTGCTCGGACAACTTGTGTGACCCGATGGCCATAGTAACCGACAAAACAGTTGGCATGGCAATTGGGATACCACCAATGAGAAGAACCAATAAATTGTCAATTCCGTTCCTGTAAGTTCGTTTCTGAATTGGGTACATCACCACTATTTCAATTATGAGACCAATGGCAATGGAGCATATGCAGAAATTTCCAATGGCCGTCAACACCTAATAAACAATCCATTAAAAAGACTTTAGCCTATATTTATATGTTTAGTTTGAAATAACTAGCATGTGCGAAATAGCGATCATGTTTACCTTTTGGAAATGGCCGACTTGGTTAGTACTATCGACTAAGTGAGCAGCCTTTCCGAAGAAAGTGTGGACACCAGTAGCTATAACAACTGCTTCAATTTCTCCTTGTTTGCATGTCGAGCCTGAATAGACACTGTCACCTGGACTCTTGGTCACGGGTAATGATTCACCAGTCAATGCCGATTGGTCAATCTTAAGAGGATCTCCTTCTAGCAGACGTGCATCGGCTGGGATAATGTCTCCAAGTTTGACACTAATAACGTCTCCTGGAACCAAAATGGCCGCGTCTTGTTCATCCCATTTTCCGTCCCTTATGACCTTCGTTTTGGGAGCAAGACCTGCCATCAGCGCTGCTGCAGCATTGCCTGCGTTGTTTTCCTCAATGAAACTAATGGTGGAGTTTATGATCAGCAATGTGGTGATACCAACGAAATCTTGCCAATCTGGTGGCTTTCCCTGCAATTCGGTGCATGATAAATGTTACTCAACTTGGATCGATGTGATATAATAATTAGTATTGAAAATATTTTCGACATAAGAAAGAGATATACCCCTCCATTAGCCAAGACAATAGCCATAATCGCAGCAGCTTCCATGACCCATGACAACGGATTCCACATGAATCCCAAGAACTTGAGAAGCTTATTTTCCTGTTTTCAATATCAATAATGACATTTCATCAGCACATGAGTATTACAACAAAACGATATCATAAAACATAAAAACAATTTGTAGCGACTGAATCACCTTCTTCTCTTCTAGCTTGTTTGGGCCGAATATATTCAGCCTCTTGTTCCCTTCTTCGCTCGTCAATCCCTCTTTCGTACATTTCAGTGTTTCAAAGACCTCCTCAACTGGAACTGTCTCCTGCATTAATCGATCAACACAAATTTATCAAATCAATGGATCCCCATGCAAAACGTAACAAGTTAAACTACAAAACCACGATCCTCTTAACGTGTAGTGTTAATTGGATCATGAAAACAGTTTTAATCTTATAATCATTTGAGCTACAAAACTATTATCCTATAACGTGTTCACATTTTCAGTGTAAATATGTAATCGGATCATGAAATAGTCGATCAATTACAATAAACGAGCTACAAAACTACATTTTTATAAAGGGCTAATGACTTGAAAATGTATCCAACTTGTTGTTCTGTGTAGGATCTTTTTTTTTCCTTATTAAAACACAAACCTTTTGAATTTCGTCTATTGTGTGTATTTTGTGAGCATTTTACCCTTACGTTTTTTAATTTTGAAAAGTAAAATGGTCATTTTACATGAATAAACGGTCAAAAAATACACACAATAAACGAAATTCAAAAGGTTTGTGTTTTAATAAGAAAAAAAAAGCTACACAGAACAATAAAAATTGACAAGTTAAATGCATTTTCAAGTTATTAGCCATTTTCTAAATCCTAGTAGCCTAAACATTTAAGCGGATCATGAAAACAGTTTTTCAATCTACAATGCTATAAAATCCTTGATTTAAATTCGTAGCGTAAATGTGTAACCAAATCATGATAATAAATTTATAAATCGAGATACAAAACTAAAATTCTTCAAAATCCTCTATTTATATTAGTAGATCGAATCATGCATGAAAACGCACTATTTGATCCTAACAAACTAAGCTAAAATTCTTGATCTAAAAATTCAAATCATAAATGTCTAATCTAATCAGGAAAACATCCCTTTAATCATAACAATGCAACATAAACATATAACCGAATCATGCAATCAATCAAATCACCTAGGGTTTCACGATCTATAATATAAAGGGAGTGTCATCTATATACAGAGTCAGATAAGATAAGATACGATAAGATAAGATCATACGAGATCGATGTTCTCTCTCTTGAGGTCATCCCAACTAATGCTTGAACTGCCAGCCATTGTTGTTTGTTAAACAAAACAGTGTATGTGAAATGAGTGTTTGTGTTAACGTAGAAGTGGCATTTGGAATATGAAGTGCATGGGGGTGAAGCTTACTATAAGAATGAAAAAAATGGTAAAACAAGTGAGAATGAGAGTGAAACTAGGAAATAAGTTGGAGTTTTTTATGCTGTGTACATACATTTGTATATTTTTCCGTTGACATGTATATTTCCCAACTAGCTATGTGCTATTTTAAGTGTCCTAACTATAGTAATCGCATTTTCTTTTCAAATTTTTATACGAGTAGTTTTTTAAAGTGATATTATAAGTTTGTTTTCATATGGGCTCAAATAAGAGTTGCATACTTGAGTTTAAGCCCATCTAAGTCTAGTATTGTCCATCAGTTTTTAAACTTGTGAATTAAATTCATTAATGAATTTTTGCAAATTACATCGTCCGTCTCAAAATAAATATCCACTTACGTATTCAGGCTCGGTTGATGTATCACATATCGTTGAGCCAAAATTCTTTGGTCTTCTCTCTTTGAAATGCTAAGACAATATACATGCATGGAATCAGCTCAAACATAAGTAATGAGATGAAAGTGACACTTAATGGTTCATGTCACCTTACCGGCCACAAATGTTTTGCCGTGTTTTCACCAATGCAGCGGGATCATGCTTGAGTTATACATATATCGCATAGAACTATGTTTATATTTGTTCCTTCCTTAAGTCTCCTTCAATCATGAAGCCAATAGTAGACGCAAAAAACGAATGTGCAAGTAACCAGATAGTTCGATTATCGTTTATAGCGCAAGTTAGTTAAATCATCTATTTGATTGGTGAAAATAACACGTACCATATCTTCGATAGTTCGATACTTTTTGCAATACATGTACCAAGTTGCATCGTTTGTTTTCACTTTTGGTCCATTAAGCATGTAATTAACTTCACTTCTCGTTCCTAAAGCGTAAAAGGGGACCAAAAGTGAGAGCAAAAATTGCAACTACAGATCATGTATCTAGATAACTAGATATATCGACCATGGACGTTTTTCATTATTTTCTCTAGAGCATATCAAGAGGTATGATGACAAGTTGTACAATGGGTCAAAAACAGGGGCGTACCCAGCAGTATAAGTTGTGCACAAATATGTTTTACGAATGCATTTATTTGGCACAAAATTTTAATATAAGGTTCATTTTAAAGAAATTGAGATTTTTAACGAAAATTTACACTAGTCGTCAACATCCATCAGGTACCCGTGAACCCCCAAGAAGCCCCTAGGCCCGCCTCCGGTCAAAAACGAATGAAGATCATATCAAAACACACTTACTAAACAGTTTTGTGTCCATACTTTTGTCACATTATTGTACGAAAAGGAATATTATTTAAATGATGTTGAGATTTGACAGTGGAGCCGGACCCTATTCCAGGCTTTATTTGGGCTTGCAAAACAAACATCAATAAAAGGTTAAACCTAGAAAAGAAAAGATAGTGCTTTTTATTCAGGCAAACTATACATGTGTTTTGTTCTTGTTCTTCTTGTTAGTATTGGTATGACAAAAGCTGTTATGTTCTACCATTATCATGTCATGGTCCCATAACCTGGCAAAGGAATATCTTTTATAGACATAAACATGTTTTTCTTATGATTCATTCCAAGTTGATGAATGTATCAAGCACTTGTCGGTTCATATTTATTCCATGATTAATGTAAAACGTTCGATTCACATGTAACGCCAAAAGCGAAAATTGTTATACATGAGCAATTTGAATCATATAAGAAATACAACAAACAATAATATCCAAACCTGTCGTTAGCCGATGGTAGAAAGACTGCTTTAGCAAATAATTTCGTCAAAGAGTGTGAGTAGGTATATACATGATTGAAGATTTATGAGGATGCAAAATAAATGAAAAGTAATTTTTAACTCATGTTGCTATCATATCATCGATAACAACATTAGCAACATGAAATACTAACTATTGTATTATATAGTCGGCATAATTTCTTCTAATCTTTTATATAATAAAAGAATTACATCATTTCGGAGTGTTTTTGACAAAACAATCTTAGTGGAAAAAAAATTGGACCAATAGGAGACCTCGATTTTGCCACGTAGGCGAAATCAAGCAATATGATTGGCTAATAGAAAGTCAAAATTGAATTGATTTTGGTCAAACTTTAATAAATTTGGTGGAGAATTCGATTAAAGAAAAAAATGCATAAAAATAAATGTGTCAAATTTATGAAAATAAAAACTTAAAAAAAGATGAAGTAATTAATAAAACTTTAGTGGCTACGTATATTTCCCAACTAGCTATGTGCTATTTTAAGTGTCCTAACTATAGTAATCGCATTTTCTTTTCAAATCTTTATAGTTTTTTAAAGTGATACTCCCTCCGTCCCAAAATAAATGTCAGGTTTGACTTTTTGAGGTCTTTTTCGTTAAACTTTGACTTTAAATATTTTTATTTGCGTTATATAAGACTTTATAAAAATTATACCACTGAAAATACATTTGAAACTCAATCCATTCATATATTTTACATCAAGTATTATATAACACAAATAAAAATATTTACGGTCAAAGGTTAACAAAAAAGACCAAAAAAAGTCAAACCTGACATTTATTTTGGGACGGAGGGAGTATTATAAGTTTGTTTTCATATGGGCTCAAATAAGAGTTGCATACTTGAGTTTAAGCCCATCTAAGTCTAGTATTGTCTATCAGTTTTTAAACTTGTGAATTAAATTCATTAATGAATTTTTGCAAATTACATCGTCTGTCTCAGAATAAATATCCACTTACGTATTCAGGCTCGATTGATGTATCACATATCGTTGAGCCAAAATTCTTTGGTCTTCTCTCTTTGAAATGCTAAGACAATATACATGCATGGAATCAGCTCAAACATAAGTAATGAGATGAAAGTGACACTTAATGGTTCATGTCACCTTACCGGCCACAAATGTTTTGCCGTGTTTTCACCAATGCAGCGGGATCATGCTTGAGTTATACATATATCGCATAGACTATGTTTATATTTGTTCCTTCCTTAAGTCTCCTTCAATCATGAAGCCAATAGTAGACGCAAAAAACGAATGTGCAAGTAACCAGACAGTTCGATTATCGTTTATAGCGCAAGTTAGTTAAATCATCTATTTGATTGGTGAAAATAACACGTACCATATCTTCGATAGTTCGATACTTTTTGCAATACATGTACCAAGTTGCATCGTTTGTTTTCACTTTTGGTCCATTAAGCATGTAATTCAGTAATTAACTTCACTTCTCGTTCCTAAAGCGTAAAAGGGGACCAAAAGTGAGAGCAAAAATTGCAACTACAGATCATGTATCTAGATAACTAGATATATCGACCATGGACGTTTTTCATTATTTTCTCTAGAGCATATCAAGAGGTATGATGACAAGTTGTACAATGGGTCAAAAACAGGGGCGTACCCAGCAGTATAAGTTGTGCACAAATATGTTTTAAGAATGCATTTATTTGGCACAAAATTTTAATATCAGGTTCATTTTAAAGAAATTGAGATTTTTAACGAAAATTTACACTAGTCGTCAACATCCATCAGGTACCCGTGAACCCCCAAGAAGCCCCTAGGCCCGCCTCCGGTCAAAAACGAATGAAGATCATATCAAAACAGACTTACTAAACAGTTTTGTGTCCATACTTTTGTCACATTATTGTACGAAAAGGAATATTATTTAAATGATGTTGAGATTTGACAGTGGAGCCGGACCCTATTCCAGGCTTTATTTGGGCTTGCAAAACAAACATCAATAAAAGGTTAAACCTAGAAAAGAAAAGATAGTGCTTTTTATTCAGGCAAACTATACATGTGTTTTGTTCTTGTTCTTCTTGTTAGTATTGGTATGACAAAAGCTGTTATGTTCTACCATTATCATGTCATGGTCCCATAACCTGGCAAAGGAATATCTTTTATAGACATAAACATGTTTTTCTTATGATTCATTCCAAGTTGATGAATGTATCAAGCACTTGTCGGTTCATATTTATTCCATGATTAATGTAAAACGTTTGATTCACATGTAACGCCAAAGCGAAAATTGTTATACATGAGCAATTTGAATCATATAGGAAATACAACAAACAATAATATCCAAACCTGTCGTTAGCCGATGGTAGAAAGACTGTTTTAGCAAATAATTTCGTCAAAGAGTGTGAGTAGGTATATACATGATTGAAGATTTATGAGGATGCAAAATAAATGAAAAGTAATTTTTAACTCATGTTGCTATCATATCATCGATAACAACATTAGCAACATGAAATACTAACTATTGTATTATAGCCGGCATAATTTCTTCTAATATAAGTAGATAACCTAATTACATTGTGCATATACTATATTTTTGTATAATTTGTTGCTACTAAAAGATCTATAAACGTATCTAAATTATCTTATCATGAGAATCATTTGGTTGTAGAGCCCAACAAAACTATAACTTCTGAGTTGTTAACAACCAATCTTGTTTTAAAATTTGAATAAAGAGTCCAAAAGTAGATATAAAAATAAATAAAAGAAACAAAAGATTGATTTAAGAATATAACAACCATTACACTTCACTCCTATGATTAAGTACTATGATTAAGAACAAGAAGAATCAATTATCATTAATGTAGATGGAGATAGAAGTGTTCTTCCATTATTTCGGGGCCCACGGATTGGAGATGAAGCAAATGTTGTTTTTTCAGACGATGATGGAGAACTCGACGAGGAAGTAAACCTATTCGAGCGGCTCCTCAGCTTTGCCTTAATGTCGGATTCGTTAGACATTTTGTTATCTTCGATTCCAACTTTAGTCGAGTTTATACTAGCTGGGACTATACAATTGCACAGTAAACCTATACATCACCCAAAAGAATTCATAATCAATGAAGTAGAAATGAATATGTAAACAAATGAAATATACTATTGTGAATACCATTTATGTAGTAACTTTTGTTCAGATAAAATTTATCTAAAAAAATACTAACATGAAAAAGGTAAACTTACCTTACATGCACGATATCATGTAATCATTTAGCAATCAATTAATCAACAAGAGAAGCGGATTTACCGATTTTAGCTAGACGATTAACCCAACTTGGTATAGAACTCCCGGTGAGTTTGATACAAAGATCGTTACAAAAATGATTGCAGTTTTTAGTGATCAAGTTATACGAAGTTCCTTTATAGTCCTTTGCAAGTTCTTGCATGAGTTTTCTAACTTGCGTTAGATTCATATCGGTCCATCCGATCAAAATTCGTTTCCTAAACGTAAACCCTTCGCATTGTTTCGGTTCTCCTTCAAAGATCCCCGTAGTTGCTTGTTCATGAGATCCAAAAGCATACTCAACTCCATGCACTATAAACATCAGACACATTCTTAAGTTAATCCATAATTTAGTTACTAACATGTTCATTGAATGATATAGTTCTCTACTTTTTACGTTTTTTTTCATGTTGCATACTTTATTAATTTANAATAGAACTCCCGGTGAGTTTGATACAAAGATCGTTACAAAAATGATTGCAGTTTTTAGTGATCAAGTTATACGAAGTTCCTTTATAGTCCTTTGCAAGTTCTTGCATGAGTTTTCTAACTTGCGTTAGATTCATATCGGTCCATCCGATCAAAATTCGTTTCCTAAACGTAAACCCTTCGCATTGTTTCGGTTCTCCTTCAAAGATCCCCGTAGTTGCTTGTTCATGAGATCCAAAAGCATACTCAACTCCATGCACTATAAACATCAGACACATTCTTAAGTTAATCCATAATTTAGTTACTAACATGTTCATTGACCGATATAGTTCTCTACTTTTTACGTTTTTTTTCATGTTGCATACTTTATTAATTTATTGTAAATAAAGATCACTAGACTTAGGTGACCAGTTATATCAGCCACTTGATAACAGACTAGTGACGGGTTGTCCCGTCACTAATACCTACTAAAGTGACTGATGTTTAACTGGTCGCCTAACGTTTAGCAATCTTGATTTAATGTAAATTAATAAAGTATTCTCAAACATGAGAAAAGACGTAAAAGTAGAGAACTATATAAGTCAATGAAGTGAGTACTAGTATACGAGATCGAAAACAAACCTTGAACACCAGAATGATAAACACCAAGACCGAGCCAATACGCGTACTCATTAATAGAAGTAAGATCATAAACATTTAAGTAAACAGGAACTGATCCAGCTTTTGTACATTTTATTGAATTGTTTCCTCTGCAAAGCATGATCTTGTGCTTGAAGAAAAATATTATAAAACTTTGGTTTAAAAAGAGTTTGAATCAAATTATTTGAATGTGGGAGAGGGTAAAGAAAGAATATTGAAGGTGAAGCTTGTTGGTTGTATTAGCGACATATAAGCGCCGTATAATCTACTTTTTCGCGGACCCCATAAATTTAAAGTTTATAAAACTTGATAATTGAATAATATAATTTGAATCTTAAAATAATTGAATAATAATAGAATTTGAACTTGATTTTTTTTAAAGTTGATAATTGAATAATAGAATTTGACTCTTAAAATAATTTTTTGGTGATAGCTACTTAAGTATGTTGGATATATATGATTATATCAAATTATCAATATCTTATGATATTATAAAGTTTATAATAATTAGCTTAGAGTTTTGTAATATGTTTTTTTAAATAATTTTTTCACAAAGTTATATCACATAGTTCACGCTATAATCTCGGACATGATTTTTAATGATACTTGATCTCATAAACTTTTGATCGATGAAGACACTAGGATAAGTCGGTGCATCGGGTCAAAACCGACATGAACCTATAACCGAAGCATGTTTGAATGGATTTAGGCGGTTTACGTGCTCTTTGTTTTTTTGCTTTTGGTCCGAATGAATTGGACCAAAAACGAAAACCGATCAAAACCGATGATTAAACTGGCCTTTGGGTAGTTCGATTCACTCGAATTTGTCAATGTCACTCGATTCTCGGGTGGGCATGTTCAGCCCTGCACTCACATACTATTAAGTTAGAAACTTTAGGTATTATGTTTTTCTTTAGGTATGCCTCAATCACCAAACCGCATGGATGCGTCCTCCCCATTACAAGACTCGGTCATGGTTGTGGTCATGGATCAAACAATGCATAATTCAGCTGTTCAGACGACCGAGTCCTCCTCTTTGTTGTGTGTGAGTGTGTGTTTACTAAATTGTTTTTGTGAATATATTTGTGTTTAATTGAAATACGTTTTTTGTGATTACCGTGATCGTCTTATTACACTAATTTGGTCATGAAAAAAATTATAGAGAGAAAAGACTGGGTTGACGCTAACATACGTATGCTCACCATTACGCCCAATCTAAAAACATTTTGATTCAATAAAAATCATAACTGTGGAGCAATCATATTTCTTAGTATTTCCAAGCTTCAAATGACAAATGGCTTTAAAATAATTAATCAATTATTAAACTTTCACTAAATATAATATTAATTCCAGTTAATGGGTAATTCTTTTTAGAATTATAGAAAGTATACAAGGAAACACTCATGATTAAGGTTAGTGGAGCACTGTAGTCTTGATATCCTTTTTAAACCATGGGTTGTGCATTAGCATATGGTTTGGAGAACTATTATTTTTATATTTACTACTTTTACATATTTTTTTTCCTTACTTTTACAAATAACGAATAGCATAAATGAACTTTTGCAACCTGTTTTTTGAGATAAACAAGCGAAACAAGGGAATGAAATCTTATTGATATCTGTAAATCGAATTCAATTCGAAATGTATATCCCGGTTCACATGTCTTGTACTAAGTGAACATGTGTTTGGTGTCGACGAGTAACTTTAAGAGGTTTAGATATTAACCAATCTTGTCGATATTAACGTCCGCTTAAAAGGTACTCACACCGTTCTAATTGTCACTGTTGGGTACACTGAATTCCCAAACTCTCGGTAAACTTAGGATTTGAACATAATAATAACTCAAGTGTTTAACTACTTTAACCAATCAATCATGATGACAGTCACTCGTGATTCATCTTTCAGGTATGCTTGGACAAGTTAAGAAGACACGCTTCCATTTTCGTGAGCGATCTCAGTGTTGGCACCTAATCAAAGAGAAGACTGATGGAATTCAGTGAGTATGACAATAACTCACTGAACCCCAGTTATTCTCACTGAATGCACAAAGCTAAAGATGAGTTAATGACATGAAGCATGATGAATAGGCGGGCAAGGCGGGAAAAAGGTTTTGAACATACATAGAGTGTCCAGTATTTGTAAGTCAAACTTTCTTGATGGTGTGGGTTCCGTATGGTGTCATTAACTGGACCTCAAAAGATGCTTGTAACCTTTACTCAAAGTAGCTTGTGTCGAACCGAGAAAAATACGTAGTATTTTGTCTCACTAGCTATTAATCTTTGTCTTTCATAACGTTGTAAGTTACTATGATGTATATATAGGAGTCATAAGAGAGATTAAAGATTGCGTTGGTGCATTAATGCTTAGAATTCCACAAACCTAATCTTTACTCTCTCAAATGCACCCATCTGAAGATCTAGCTTAGTGGGTCTTTTTGTTGTACTTAAGCATAGCTTAAGTTTAGTGAGTAACACTCCATACTTGTCATTTCAATCCCAAGTGTTGTTCCGCAAGCATTGGGTATATTCTTTTGGATTTAATTTCTAATAAGAGTTAACGTTGAAATCCTTTTTGTTATCTTTTCAAGTTTTTTTATTATCTTTGCATCATTATGCCATGTAACTTGGTTAGTTAAACCGAATAGTTACCATTAACCAAGTCAAAAGGGAACCAACCAAGTGTATCAGAGCCTCTGGTTTATAAACTTTCAAAACAACAGAGTGCTAAAAGTTTTTAAATCAAGTCCATCATGCTGAAATGATGTACCAACTAGTCGATTAAAAAAGGAGAACGGAAAAGTGTTACGCTTTAGGGGTCATTTAATATTATATAAAAGATTATTAAAGATAATCATTTAAAAATTTAATCGCATCTTATCTATATTTTTTTATATATCTTTTATTGCATCTTATCTATATTTTTTTGTATTTATCTTCTACTTGTGTAGTATATCAACATAACAAATTTTTAAAATTTTAAATTAAAAAATAATAATTAAAATATTACCTAATAAGGAAATATTCTTTTTTCAAAGTACCCACTAAGGGTTTTGTTTTATTATATAAAAGATAAGTAGATAACCTAATTACATTGTGCATATACTATATTTTTGTATAATTTGTTGCTACTAAAAGATCTATAAACGTATCTAAATTATCTTATCATGAGAATCATTTGGTTGTAGAGCCCAACAAAACTATAACTTCTGAGTTGTTAACAACCAATCTTGTTTTAAAATTTGAATAAAGTGTCCAAAAGTAGATAAAAATAAATAAAAGAAACAAAAGATTGATTTAAGAATATAACAACCATTACACTTCACTCCTATGATTAAGTACTATGATTAAGAACAAGAAGAATCAATTATCATTAATGTAGATGGAGATAGAAGTGTTCTTCCATTATTTCGGGGCCCACGGATTGGAGATGAAGCAAATGTTGTTTTTTCAGACGATGATGGAGAACTCGACGAGGAAGTAAACCTATTCGAGCGGCTCCTCAGCTTTGCCTTAATGTCGGATTCGTTAGACATTTTGTTATCTTCGATTCCAACTTTAGTCGAGTTTATACTAGCTGGGACTATACAATTGCACAGTAAACCTATACATCACCCAAAAGAATTCATAATCAATGAACTAGAAATGAATATGTAAACAAATGAAATATACTATTGTGAATACCATTTATGTAGTAACTTTTGTTCAGATAAAATTTATCTAAAAAAATACTAACATGAAAAAGGTAAACTTACCTTACATGCACGATATCATGTAATCATTTAGCAATCAATTAATCAGCAAGAGAAAAGGATTTACCGATTTTAGCTAGACGGTTAACCCAACTTGGA